>PVKY010005900.1:0-17649 GCA_004027775.1 Bradypus variegatus
TGGAAGGGGGTGACGAGAAAGGATGCAGGGTTCTCAGGTGTACAGTCTGCCATGCCACCACTCTCTCCTCAGCACCCCAGCCTCTTTTTACTGCTTTTCCCCCTCTCCGTGAAATGCTATCCTCATGGTCTTCTCCTTTTCTCCTTGCTTTTATTTCTGCTCTGTGGCACCAGCAGGATGGCTGGTTTCTTCTTTTGTGTTCCCATGCTCTTGCTCTCTTATTTTATGGCCATCAGTGTTCGGGAATGTGCTTCATTGCTAAACGCTGTGTCTCTGGCCAGCAGGCTCTGTGCCATGTTTAACTGGGAATGTTTAGTGCCCAGAAAGGAGCTCAGGAACTCACAGGTACCAAATAAATGAATGAAAGTATACATATCTGCCACTACCCAGCCTGCAAGGCCCACCTCACTTTGTAGCTCTTCTCGCCCCATTTCTTCTAGACCAGTTGTCTCCAACACTTACTTACCGTTAACTCAACAGACATTTATTGAGTGCTTATTAGGTACTTGGTGTAGTGGGTGAGTTTGACTAGATACCGCTCCTCGAGGAATCTTGCATATGGTTGAAGATACAGGTGGGTTTATCAACGATTAAGATAGATGCTGCTATAGAGAAGCAGCCATAGAATAATAACGACGGTTTTTAATAACTTTTGACAATTTATTTTCTTGAAATTTCTATCACGTTGGTGCAAGAATGAAATTTTAATGGAGCCGAAAGTAAAACCCTGAATTTGCTTTTCTGTGGTCTCACAGATTAAATCTATTTTTTTCTAAGTTAGAGAATAATGTCCCTGTTGTAGAAAATTCAAGAAAAACATAAAAGTGTATAGGAGAAATAAAATTATTAATCCACACTTAGAGATAACTACTATTAATTTTTGGTGTATATCCTTCTAGCCTTTTGTTAACATCTATCAATTAGCATCATCTGTCTTTGTCTTTTAAAAAATTGGAATCATGTAGATTTTCATTCTTTTTATTTCCTTGGACATTTCCTTTGGTCATTCAATATTATGAAATATGATTATCAATGACTATGTAAATATGATTGTACCACAATCAAATTGAAAATATTCCTCTATTTCTTTGTGTCAGACTGTTTTCAATTTTTCTTTATTACAATCAGCAGTAATATCTTTTACAAAATCCTTTGTTCTTCAGCTATTTATTTTTTCCTTTTGGGGTATTCATCTTTTTCCTATTGATTTTTTAAAGCCCCTTTACATATTAAGGGCATCAATCTTCTGACATATTTATTAAAAATGCATTTTGTAGTTAGTCTTTTGCTTTATAATATCACTTAGCATCTGACTTTTAAAGCTAGAAAGGATCTCTGAGGACTTTTAATCTAGCTCTCTTGTCTTAAGAACAAGGAAACTAAGGCCAAAATATTTAAGTGATTCAAATATTGCTCATGGAATTGACAGCCAAGCATGATGAGAACCTGGGTTCCTGAACTGTTCAGATCTCAATGTTTCCTCCAGCATTACCCCTGCACTGACTGTATATAATAACCATTTACCCTTTTCCAATGGTTTTATTTCCTAAATGGAGGGTAGGGTTTGGGTCCTCTACTTACTCCCTCTCTAACCCACCCTGCTCCCACTTTCCCTCCCCACATCCCACATGTCACTGGGTTAGGAATTTAGAAGTTTCTTAATAAATGCTTGCTGGTTAATACATTGGACTTTAAAGAGCTCCCAATAGTGATAATGCAATGTATCTCCTTTGTTTCCTACAATAAATCCATGAAGAAAGCAAGGCCTAGATTACATCTGCATTTTACACAGACAAAGACATTGAGGATCGGAGGATCTAAGGAATTTGTTCAAGGTCTCACAGCTAGACCATAGCAGAACTGGGACTGCAATAAAGCTCTGTTGATTGCACATTCAACAAAGAATGTGCTAAACCAAGCAGTCTCCCAAAGGCTCCCTTGTGCCTTCCTGCTCCTGCCCCCCAAGTTGGGACAAAAGGCCAGCAGCTGTTTTTGATGCTTGGGTGCGTTGAAGAGGCTGAAGCCACGGGCTTTCTGGTCACTTCTTGCTTTCCATCGAGGGAGCCAGGGTCACAGAGCTAGGTCTTGATTGAGTTTCCCCACTGAAAAATTAGAAGCCCTTGAAAAAGAGCTCCGGCTTCACACCTGTAGACAGGCTACCTGCAGCTCAGCCTGGGGTTGGAGAGCAAGGGCTTTGGACAGCCAGAGTCCCTCTAGTTGGCCTAAAATTAACCCTATCTACACAATCTCAACCTCAGTTTGAACATTCTCTTCTCTAGGCGAGAAGGTGTTCCCCCTCTTGGCTCCTAAGGTGGAGGCTCTGAGAGCTGGCCTGGGCTCAGGTGAGCGGGCCCTGAAGTAGTCCCCACTTTGGTGATTCCCGGGGCTGGGCAGGGGCGGCTGCAGTGACCCGGCAGAGTCCACGGGCCCCATCCTGGTCCCCGGCTAATCTTCTGATGCCCCCGCAGGCAGGAGAGAAGCTGCCCTGTCATCACCTCTCTCCTCCACGTAGTTAGCAGCTTCAATTAGCCCACGAGCCGGGGACGCTTCATCAGCTGCCTGGATCAGGCAAAATTAAGCCGTCTCATTTATGAACTGCCCGGCGAGTTCTGGGAGGAACGTTGCATATTTTACATTTAATAACTTGCCTCTCGTTTTTATTTATAATATTAATAATGATGGGGGTTGCTCTGGTAAAGCAAAGGAGAAGAGAGAGAGACAGTGACTTCCACATGCAGTGACAATACACACTGTGACCTAGGGCCGACAGCTCTTACCCTGCCCCACGGTCCCCAGAAGGGCCAGCCCACCAGTAATCAGACCCTGGGACCTTTTCTGGCCTGGCAGATGGCTCCTCTGTGGGGCCCGAAGGAGCAGGGAGCTGGGAGGCATCTGCCATGTGCTCAGCCTGCACTCGGTGCCCGCTTTGGAGGTGAAGTGCTCTGACTTGGCTCAGTGGAGTCCAGGGACCCTCAGTGGCTCGTGGAGATTCCTTCTCCCCAAAGGCCTGCCTCACTAGCTTCTCCTATGTCCATCGGGATGTGGGGCAGATGGAGGGGACAGGGGAGATGCCAAATTGGGGAAAGTGACACAGAGATTTGCCCTGAAGAGATGCTTCATGGGGCGCTGGTGTGTATGGGCTTCCTTGGAGAGTCCCTCAGTCCCTTTCAAAATGAGAGCTTTTTAGTGCCTCTCCCTCTTCTCACTTTGGATAAGAAGAAACTAAGGTTCCAAGAGGTTCAGTGACCTTCCCAAGGCCACTGGCTGGTGAGTGAGGATTGGAGGGAGTGGGTTTTGCCGATGTCAGGGTGGAAGAGTGGCCTGAGATCTCCTGATTTGGACTTGAGTCCCACCTCTGCCTCTGATGAGCTGTGTGATCTTGGGAAAATTGTTTTGCTTCTCGGGCTTCAGTATGCATCTTTGTGAAACAAGAATAATCCACATTCTCATCTTTTAGGATTGGTGGGGGATTTAGTCAGGATCATGTCTGTGAAAGTAGTTTGGAAAGCTGTATGTACCCCAGAAAAACATGCTGCTAAGCTTAATCCATTCCTGAGGGTGTGAATGCATTGTAGTAGGACCTCTGGATGACATTACCTCCTGTTAAGGAGTGACCCACCTCATTTAGGATGGGTCTTAATCCTGTTACTGGAGTCCTTTACAAACAGAATAAGATGCAGACAGCCAACTGAATAATAAATAAATAATAAAATCCAGACAGGCTTCTGGAAAAAAGCCAGAAGCTGGACATCAGTGGGACATTGTGCCTTGCCATGTGGCAGAGGAGCCCGGGCCCAAGGAACGCGGCAGCCAGCCCCAGACCACCGGTCTCCGGGAAGAAGACATCTCCCTGATGACGCCTCGATTTGGGCTTTTCCTAGCCTCAGAATCATGAGCCATTACATCCCCATTGTTTAAGCCATTCCGATGCATGGGATTTGCTTGAGCAGCCTGGGAAACTAAAACACCTTCAAAATAAATCGTTGTTATTGATGGCTTTCTACTGAGAAGCTTCCTCGGGCAGGTGGCATTGTGGGGTGGGGTCTAGAGCAGGGGTTCACACATTTTTTTCATGAAAGGCCAGTTAGTAAATATTTTAGGCAGGGTTTGTCGGAGGGTCTCAACTCTGTGGTATGAAAGCAGCCACAGACAATACGCAATCCAATGGGCATGGCTGTGTTCCAATAAAACTTTATTTACAAAAACAGGCAGTGGTCTGGATTTGTGCTGCAAGCTGTAGTTTGTCCACCCCTGCTCTGGAGCAGCCTTTCTTGCAGGAAAGCCCCTGAAAAAATGGTGTGCTGAGATGCAGCCACTGCTCCACAGTCTGGCTGCTTCACAAGAAAAATTTCTCCACTGGCAAATTATTATCACCAAGAATGCAATGTCAAAAGCTCAATTACACACAGTTCCCCAGTGGGTTCCCCCAAAGGGGGCTGCACGGGTCTGTCTGGGCTCAGCTCACGCTTAAAGAGAGGAAAAAGCCATGTTCACCCCAGCTGCTTTCATCCGTGGCAATTTAGGAAATGCCTCTGCACCAAAGCTTTTGTGGTTGGGTAGGTTAGCCTGCTTTCCTCTCTAGCTGATTCTTCCCTGAAAGTTTCCAGCACCTTTGTCCTGGAGGACATGGTGGGGCAAAGTGAGAGGAGGGAGAACCCAGAAAGTGCTGGGGTTAGGAGAAGTCTGGGTGGGGTGTATTGGTAGCTAGATATTTGCATTGCCCACCACTCCATGCTGGGCTTTGAGCTAAGTGTTTCATGGACCTGTATCTAGTTGCTTCCACCACCTTCTGGGGTGGTTTCTCATCACCATTTTACAGGTAGAATAGCAGAGACCCAGAGGGTCTAGTTACCTGCCCAAGGGAGAAAGAGGCAGGGTCAGGAGTCCATCCCAGGCTCATCTGATACTCCACTTCATTGTCTTTTCCACCACACGTCCCTGCCAGCTAGATTTATGGGGTCTGCAAAGCTTCCCAGGAAAGCATTCACCTGCTCCAGCCATGCTCTTTTCCTCTGGGGCAGACATGAGAAGTGGATGTTAGAGTTTGGATTGAAAACAGAGGTCCAGGTCTGAGCTCTACTCCCAAACTGCTGTTTGACCTTGGGCAAGGCACACCAGCTGCTGGGCCTGCATTTCCTCACCTGTGCATGGGGACAGGCTCTATAGTGCCTTGCAGCTCCACAATGCTGAGAGCTTTTGTGCAAACAGCCTGCGGTGGCCAGGGCATCCTGCTTCTCCCCGTCTGGCTGCTGGAAGGGAGGGAGGGAGGCCGCCGGAACACAAGGTCAATCAATTCTGAGCCAGGACCCAAGCCTAAGAGACAGGGCGTGGCGTGCTGAAAGATGATGGCTGGCAAAAATCATTAGAAGCATCTTTCAACAATCTATATGGCGTTATCGATCGTGTTATAGATCATCTGCTTCCATTCCTCCCCCTACCTTTTTTTTCCCCCAAGATCTTCTGGATCAATACAGCAAGTGCATTGAGAATGTAGCAACACATTTAAAACCTTATAAAAGGTTATTTAGTTGCTAACAGTGCAGTGGTTTCTGCAAAGCCTGCCAAAAGGTTACAGCTTTTTGGGGATCATAAATTACAGACGACAGAAAAAAAGTAAGTGCGGTTTTCTTTATTGTCTTGATGATGGATGGACTCCTGAACAGGGCAGAAAATACATCATATCACCTTTAATGGGTGTGCATTTCTGCAGCCATAACTCACAATTTTAAAATAGAAAATGGTGAAATATGGCATTGTATATTCCACTTGTGACATATTTATGAGTCCTGGCCTTCTTATAAATACAGTGATTGCTATTTCAAAGCGCCATGTCAGGTATGAGCTGAGCACAAACAGCTGGCATGGCTGAAAAATTATAGCCAGGGTGGATGTTTTCAAAAACTCTCTCTCGCAGCAGTAAATTTACAGTGTTTGCACTAACTGTTATTAAAACCAAATCCATATCTTGGCAACAGGAATCCATTGCTCAGTAACAGCTGGAGTGACAGTGTGCCCGACAGCTGGGGTGAGCTGTAAACTTGGCCCTGGTGCACGTCAGAGGAGGCTGAGCCCACTGGGCTCCACGGTCCCGGGGCTGGAGTGCAGACGGGGGACCCCGCTGGGGTCACCTCTGTCTGCTGTCTCACCAGCAGACCTCTGTGTCTAGCTGTGCTGCTTCCAGCTCTTTCCTTCGCTGGGTGAAGGAGCCCCTCCTGATGGCTTTGTCTAGCCTTGGAGCAATCCACTGCCTTCCAGCTCCCTTTTCTCCACTCCATGAGTCATCCTAGATTTGCAGAGGGAAGTACCCTGGGTGCCAAGCCCAGAGAGGAAGCCAAAGGTTGGGGTCCAGCAGGGCAGGGTGGTGTTGGGGAGGTAGGAAGGGGCCCCACAGGCTGTTGGGTATAAAAGGATGGGCTATGACAATAATTTTCAATTCTACCAACATTTGTTGGGCTCTTCTTATGAGCTAGGCATAATTTTAAGGACGGAAATACAGGGATGAATGAGGCATGATTCTTACTCTCAAGGAGTTTACAGTCCATAGACGGCCTGAGGCTCAGATAGTGACATCGCCACATTGAGTAGTTTTGTATTTATGATTTCTAATTTCCTTTCTTCTCTGACACTTTTTTGGCTTTCAACAGTTAAATAAAACACACCACAGCACTGGTGAATCTCTAGATAGTGTGTTGAATGAAAGAAGACAGGGACAAAGAATACATGCTGTAGGTTCAATTTATATGAAGTTTAAGAACAGGCGAAGCTCATGTATGGGGAAAGAAGTGAGAACAGGGGCTATGCGGGCGTGGTGTAGGTGGGAAGGGATATGAAGGAGTCCTGTTGGGTGTTGGCAGTCGTCTGTGTCTTGAGTGGAGTGGTGGTGACACAGGGTGATTGTAAATAAAACTTGTGGATCTGTAAACTGAAGATTAGTGCACAAACTTTATATGTTAAACGTCCCCTCCCTCACCCCCGCACACACACACAGGGAGGGCAGTGATTGGAGCCTCGTTTGCAGGCGGGAGACTGAGGCACAAGCTCACCCGAGGGCATGCTTGGTTTTAGATGTAGCCACGTCTCCATTCTCAGCAGGCGTTGCTTTCATTTCAGTGACGGGTCTTGCTTTTGAGGTGGTGCCCTGAGGTGGGGCCTGCTCACCAGAAGATGGCCTCTTCGTCAAAGGTTGTGGTCTTCAGATTCTTTCTGGCGGCAGAAACTTTCCCTCCTTGCAAACAGAACCATCCAGAGGCTCGGTGTAAGAAACAGAGAGGATTTGCTCTATTCAAAGTGAGTAGGGGACACCCCTGCTTCTTCCCGCACCCCCCAGCAGCTCTTGGTCTCCACCATGAACTTGAGGTTTCCGGAGAATGAGTTTGGCAAACCTGGGTTCGGTGATATCCATCCGTGGCTTTGTGACCTAATCAGAATATTCCCAGTAATGTCAAGGTGGGTGTAAAAATCATACAAAAATTTGGGACCAATTATATACACTCATTCATTCATTCTTTTATTTATTCATTCATTCATTCTTTCAACGTTTGCTGAGACCCATCTATTTGCAGAAAGCGAGTATTTGCTGGAAAGGTAGAAGGGACTGGGGTTATGGGGGGCTTTGGGGAATTTTCAGATCAGAGAGGGGGACACTCAGTCCGTAGTGGCAGCAAGGTGAGGTGAATTCCGCCTTGACATGTGGAGGACGGCTGCGCAGAGGAGGAGGAGGTGGTGGTGAGGTTGTGACGTTCGCGTTCCTGAGGAAGAGCACTGCGCAGGAACGGCGCAGGATGCGAGATCCGTGTCCCGAGTTGCCCCGCGGCCGGGAGCCTGGTCTGCAGGTGGTGGTGCCTGAGACGAGACGGAAAAGGTGGGGCAGAGCTCCAGTCTGGAAGACGTCAGATGGCACGCTGCGGAGTCAGGCTTTACCCTGTAAGGGACAGAAAGCTGAGAAGTTCTGCGTGGGAGTCGGAGGGAGTCGGATCCGTGCCCAAGCCAGGTTCCCCTGAAAGCGGGGTTTGGGGAGAGGGGAGACTGACAGCAGCCAGACGGCCGATTCCACAGCGAATTCCACGACAGTGGGTTGTGGTGATCTCCAAGGGGACTCAAAGCTCGACGATGGCATGATCCATAATCCCATAAAAATCAGCAAACACTATTCAAAAAGGTTGGGAACTAAATTAGAAGCCTAATCCAATGCTCCTACTCATACATTTGTTTTTCCTGGGGTGAAGGCATGTTAGTTTTTTAAATTTTTTTTATTTTAATAGCAATATGTTTAAAATCATAAAAGAAACACAGGCTTCCTGTAAAAAATAAGTAAATAAATAGGGAACAGCTGACAACTATTTATGAGTGGTGGGAGAGAGTATGTTAGCTAAGAACATACTAGGAGAGAGTATGTTAGCTAGGAACTTTAGGAAACAAATATATCCGTTTTGGGAACCAAAAGTGTTATAAAAACCTAAAAATAATACAACACCCAAAAGCATAGGTTAGATTATATTATTACATATAATTTTGATAGAATTCTTTGTTGTAATAACATTCATGTAATTAAGTAAAACAACTTTTTGGAACTGTTTTGAATTTTTAAATGTTTAATTCTATTTAGGCCATGACTCTTTCAAGAAAAAGTCTCATTTGGGAATTCTTCACATTTATAAATAATAGAGTTATTATAATTTTGATTATTATTTTATTACTATTTTTACTATTTTATTATTAATAGAACAGAAAATATCAACTTTGCTACCTTAAAATTTCAAAAGGAGGAAACCCTCCAAAATCACATATAACATCTATGATAAAGGATTCTTGATTCAGAAAAATAAAGAATATAAAAAGAATGAAGAAAAAAGACAGCGTTAGAGACTCACTCCCAAATGTCTTGTTCTTCTACTTTGGTTGAGGGTGACATCTCTTCAGTGACACAAATGGCAGTAGAGGGGCCACAGAGAGTTCCTTTAAGCTGATGGTCTTGAAAAATGGTTTTTGTACTTTATGTCAGAACATACAATTTCATTATAGTTTTAAAATAAAATTGTAATAATAATTAAGATATTATTTAAAATTATACATATGTTTGAGCCTCCTTTTGGCTTGAAATTTAACACTCGGTCATATGGCATTCAGCCAAAATGTGTATTTGGTGCACTTATAAATATAAATTAAAAATCTTTTCTCTTCTCCAACCCTCATCTCTTCCCCAGAGATAACCACTGGGGCTTAAGAGACTGGGGTATATTCTTTCAGACTTTTGAAATGTATTTGTAAACTATTTGTACTTTTTCTTGCAAAAATGAGATCATACCACAGTATGTTCCAGTAATTTGCTATTTTCCACTTGGTGATTTAATACAAACATTTTTCTATGAGATTACATATGGCTCTATTTTATATTTTGCAACAACTGCACATATTCCAATGTATGGATGTGGCATTATTTATTCAACCAATCCCCAACGAAAGAACAATTCCAATTTTTATCCATTGTAAGGAGTGCTGCAATAATCATTCTTGTACAATTCTTTTATAAGCACTAATTATGTCCTTTATAAATGTATACATTTATAAATATAATTTTTGGTATCTTTTGCCATATTGTCTTCTAGAAATATTGCATCAATTAATATTCCCACCCACAGTGCATGTGTAGGAAGCGTTTCCTTCACCTACACTGAACATCATCTGCCTTTTGCATCTTTGCCAACACATTATGTGAAAAATGGTCTTGATATTTTTAATATGCAATTTTTATTATTAGTGAGGTTGAACATCTTTATATATGTTATCGTGTTGATGACTTTTAATCACAGAGGAAATTATCTCATCCCAAGTGAAGAAGAAAACACAAACATACGGGTGTGATATGCTCATTTTAGGTGGTTCTACAGAAACAGAATATGTGGTGAATACCTTATATTTGTATGGCTCTTTATGCTGTTCAAATCCCTTTCATTTCCTCATTTTACTTAATCCTCACAATCACCCTGTTAAGGGTGCATTGTTCTTATTAATTATTTTAAATTTTTATTATTATTAATATTTTTAAGTGTGAAATATGAGGCTTAGCATGGTCAACTGATTGACCTAAGATCTCATGGGCAAAACAAGTAGAAGATCTGGGATTTGGAGCTTGATTTTCTAAATCCTAGTCAATCCTCATTCCACTCTATCATGCTAAAAATTTTAAATCCAGATTCTTATGCTAACATTTCTCCAAGAGTAAAAATGGCTATAATGCTTAAACACTTATCTCTGTAATATATTACCTCATTTTAACCTCTGCCGACTAGGTGAGGAAGGGGCTATTATCCTCTACACGTCCAGGTGGGGAAACTGACCACGGTCAGTGGAGGCAGAACTTTCACCTTGGAAGTCTAACCAGAGTCCATGCTTATCACCACTATCCCATGTAGCATCTCCTGCCAACTAGCACAAAGAAACAGTCCTGTCTGCTAACGAGTCCCCCAAACTGCAGGGCATCACGTGAGACTGTGGAATCTATTCAAGGGAGGTAAGAAAAAAAATCAGGCTGCAAATGAAGGCTGAGGAATGGCAGGTGGAGTGTTTTTTCAGTAAGGATGCTACTGGCATGTAGGGGCAGGACAATTCTTTGGACAGGCTTAGCATCCCTGGATCCTACCTTCTAAATACCAGTAGCATCTTCCAGGTACTCTGACAACACAAATCCCACTCCCTGCATTTCCAAATGCCCCATAAGAGGATGGTGCTTACAGCCCTGGTTGAGAACTGCTGAATCAAAGGACTTTCATTAATTATGGTGCATGTTGAGCTCTTGGCTGATGTGATTGTGCTGTGTCTGGCGTGGCTGCACTATTCAGGAAAACAGACAAGGCTGACTCTTGCACAAGGGTTAGGGTTACCCTCAAAAGATGAGACTGACCCCCTGCAGGCTGCCGTCTCTGCCCATTGGCTGTCCTCGGTCAGGAGGAGCTCTTGCACTCTCTCATCTCTTCTTATCGTTATGTCGTTGCTCTCTTCTGCTCATTCCTATTAACCTGCAAACATGCGTTAATTTTGCCATCTTAAGAACACACTTGACCCACTCCCCCACTCCACCAGCCAGCACCCTGTTTTTCTCTTGCTGTTTGCAGCAAAGCTGTTTGAAAGAGTTGTTCATACTGGCTGTCCCCAATTTCCTGCCTTCATTTCCACCTTACCACTCCACTCTTTTCGATGACTTGCATCACTGAACCCAGCGGCCAAGTCTCTGTCCTCATTTGACCTAACCTGTCAGCAGGTGATCACCCCCTCTTCTTTGAGACATTTTCCTCACCTGGCTTCTAAGGCTCCAGCCTAATGCTTTCCTGTATTTTACGGTTCTCTCCTCCTTTGCTGGTTCCCCTCTTTTTCTCCCCTCTAAACTTTGAAGAACACAGGTCTCAGTCCTTGAACCTCTTTTCTTTCCAGTTTCTGCTATTTATTTCCTTAATGACGTCACCTAGTCTCATGGCTTTAAATATCATCTATATTCTATTGACTCCCAAATTTATGTCTCCAGCTTAGGCCTCTCTGCCAAACTCCAGCCTCTCATAAGAAAGTTCCTTCCTGCATCTCTTGAATGTCTTAAAAATATCTCAAACATGCAATACTCAGACAGATCCCTGTTCTCCCCTCCACCCCGTCATGGATCCTCCTGTGGTTTTCCTCATCTCAGTGAACAGCAGCCCATTCTTACAGGTTTTGCTCAGGTTGAGAATGGTGAAGTCATCCTTGGCTCTCATCTTTCTCTCATGTCCCGTATCCAATCTGTCAGAAACCCCATCAGCTTGACTTTTGAAATATATCCAGAACCTGATTGTCACTCTGGCCCCAGCTCAGTCGTCTCCCATCTATCTCCTAACTGGCCTTCCTGCTTATCCCTCACTGGCCCTTAGTTGGCTAGAATGGCCCTGCTAGTCAGTCCTCTGCTCGACACCTCCCAATGGGTTCTGGTGTCACCTGGGTAGACACCAAAGTCCCTACAATGGTCACAAGGCCCACTCGGTGGGCCCCTGCTGCCCCTCCTCCCCTCCACCCTGGAACTTCCTTGACCTCATTGTTTACCACTCCCTGTGAACATATTCCACTCCAGCCACACTGGGCTCCTTGTTATTCCTCCAAAATTCTAGGTGTGGTCTTGCTTTTATGTATGCCTGCCCCCAAATTTCCATGTGGCTCCTTCCCTTTCTTCCCTCATAGGATGGAACTGCCTTATTCCAGGGCACAAAGGTGGGCTTATTGCCTCAATGGTCATGCTCTTGGCCAACAACTCAAGTCTCTCCTCCAAATGGGGGTCCTGGCATGGGGTGGCACATGAAAGCACTGCATTGGGGGTCTAGTAACCTGGGCGAAGGCCTGGGTCGGCCCCTGTCTAGCAGAGCTAAATGTGGGCAAATCGTTTCACTCCTCTTTTGAGACAAAGCTCGGTGTGCATGCTCTCCTGACCTCAGAAGGTTCAAATGATGTAAGGATGGGACTCAGGTGCTTAGTAGCATTGAAGAGTATTCTGCCAAAGCAGTGTGGTGTGACCCGGCCTTCCTCGCTGGCTGATTCCTGATACTCCGGAGCTCCTGCTGCAGCCTCTGTCTGCAGGCAGTCAATAAATGTTAATACTTGCCCCTCACAGATATCTGGTGTTCTAGATTGGTTGTGCTGCCATTATGCAAAATACCAGAAATAGATTGGCTTTTATAATGGCGGTTTATTTGGTTACAAAGTTACAGTCTGAAGGCCACGAAAATGTCCAAATTAAGGCATCAACATGAGTTTACCTTCACCGAAGGAAGGCCAATGACGTCTGGGAAAACTCTATTAGCTGGGAAGGCACGTGGCTGGCATCGGCTGATCCCGGGTTGTGTTCCAGCTCCTCTCTCAGCTGCTCTCCAAAATGTCACCCTCAGCTGCTCTGAGGTCTTTCTGTTTGTCAGCTCTTTTACCAGATTCCAATGATTAAATCAAGACCCACCCCGAATGGATGGACCCATATCTCCATGGAAATAATTTAATCAAATGTTTCACCCACAGTTGGGTGGGTCACATCTCCATGGAAACAGCCTAATCCAAAGATTCCAACTGAATCAACACTAATATGTCGGCCCCTATAAGATTGCACTAAAGAACATGGTGTTTTGGGGGACATAGCACATCCAAATCGCATATCTGGGTGTCTGCCATTCTGTGCTGGGCTCTATCCCATGCCAATTGCTTTTCCCAGCTTGTACACTGTTCTTCCTTTTGATTGCAGAGGGAGAGCAGGCAGGGGAACCACCAGTCTGTAGAAGGGCTTTGTAAGGGTGGGTACCAAAGCTCTGCAGGATGGCCCCTTTGAAAGCCAGCCTGGCCCAATCCCACTGGCCATGGGAACAGGCTTGCCGATGCAGCCGGCCCCCTTCTGCCAAGCCCGAGGGGTGCCCGGGGCTGCTGGGCGAGCTCAGGCTACATTCAGGAAGAGCGGGGGCCTCTAGGGTGCAATCAGTGGAGTTCAGGAAACTTTGAGAGGAAAAGGCAATGAGTGGCTACTCGGAGCTTGGCGCCTGGCCTGCAGCTGCCTCCAGCTAGCTGGCATACCTGTCAAAGTGGCTCTGAGGGTGTGCTTTTTAAAGTAGGGGTGCTGGCACAGCAGCAGCTGTACTTAAAACATCCCTTATGAGGAAGAGAGTGTGTTGTGGGGGCAATGAGAACACATGTGCAAAGAAATGTGCTTCTGAAAACAGGAAGTTCTTTAGAGCAGTCAGATTCCTAAGATTCCTGACACAAGGGAGAGTGTTCTCTCTGAGTTCTCCTCAAATGAATTGGGTAGACAGAAGTCTAGTTCATGTTTGTTGTTGCTTAGAGCTAGACTACGTGCATGAAAGCTCACTATTGAAAGCAATTCATTTAAAAAGGGTTTCATGCACAACATATTCTACGTACTAGATAGGGATCCCTCATCCTCCTGCCCCAGCAAGTTGGGGTGTTGATGGGAGGCTGAGGGGTCTTGTTCCAGTTTGCTAATGCTGTTGTTATACAAAACACCAGAAACTGATTGGCTTTTATAAAGGTGGTCTATTTGGTTACAAAGTTACAGTCTGAAGGCCATGAGAATGCCCAAAATAAGGCATCAGCATGAGTATACCTTCACTGAAGGGAGGTCAATGACATCCCGACAACCTCTGTTAGCTGGGAAGGCCTGTGGCTGGCATCTGCTGATCCCAGGTTGTGTTCCAGCCCCTCTCTCAGCTCCTGTGCATTCTTCAAAGTGTCTCTCTTGGCTGCAGCACCTCCTTCTGTCTGTGAACATTTTCATAGGACTCCAGTGGTTCAATTAAGACCCACTCTGAATGGGTGGGGTAACACCCGAATGGAAATTATCCAATCAAAGGTGTTGCCCACAGTTGATTGAGTCGCATCTCCATGGAAACACTCAAAAGATTCCAACCTTATCAACACTAATATGTCTGCCCCCACAAGATTGCATGAAGGAACACGGCATTTTGGGGAATATAATACATCCAAACCGGCATAGGCCTTGTTCTGGTTTGAATGTGTTATGTCCCCCAGAAAAAGCCATATTATTTGATGCAGTCTTGATTGGATTGGAATCCTTTGAGTGTTTCCATGGAGATGTGACCCACCCAACTGTGGATGATGACTCTGATTGGATAATTTCCATGGAGGTGTGTCCCCACCCATTCAGGGTGGTTCTAAATTAAATCACTGGAGCCATATAAATGAGCTGGCAAACAGAAGGAACTCAGTGCAGCTGTGAGTGACATTGTGAAGAGGAGCTACAGCCAAGAGGGACATGTTGAAGAACACACTGGAACAGAGGGAGGTGCTTCAGCTTACAGAGACATTTTGGAGATGGCCTTTGAAAGCAGACTTCTGCTCCAGAGAAGCTAACAGAGGACAAATACCCCGAGTGCAACTAAGAGTGACATTTTTGAGGATCTGCAGCCTAGAGAGGAACGTCCTGGGAGAAAGCCATTTTGAAACCAGAACTTGGAGCAGACACCAGCCACGTGCCTTCTCAGCTAACAAAGGTTTTCCAGATGCTGTTGGCCATCTTCCAGTGAAGGTACCTGATTGTTGATGACTTACCTTGGACACTTTATGGCCTTAAGGCTATAATTTTGTAACCAAATAACCCCCTTTATAAAAGCCAATCCATTTCTGGTGTTTTGCATTCCAGCAGCATTAGCAAACTAGAACAGGCCTCTTAGTGGGTTCCAGGAGGGTTTGCTGCCTCTTCCTGGAGAAATCTGGGCAAAGAACTTTCTAGCCTGAGGCTCAGAAGCTGTGTGCCCTCATTTGTGGCTCTTTCTTAGTGGCTCCTGGAGGCTCCAAGGTGCTCTGGCGGAGAAATGAGTGGACTTGGGATCTTCCCATCCTTTCTAGGAGGACTTTCACCCTGGGTCTGCTTGCATGTGCTTGCTGCTTGCTGCCCCTTCTTGGGCTCTGAGGACAGACCTCCCAACTGATAGCCTCCAAGGCTTTCTGGGAGTCAGCTGAGGGGCACAGTTGGGTCCTTTGTTGACTGCAAAAATGGAAACTATGAGGGCAGCATTTGCATCTCTGGAGAGTTGCATCCTCCACTTGGATTCCTGCTCGCCCTCCATTCACTCTGTAATGTCTTCATGCAGTTCTAGGGCACAACCAAACGGGAGAAGACTTCTGACAAGGTTCAACCTTGAAATCTTAGAGGGTTGACTGAGGAGGCTACTCTATATAAATGCAGTGTTTTATAGACCCACAGTCATCTCTATAAAAATCCACAGGCATTCACCATGGAAGCAGCCAGGCTTTCGGGCTAACATATCTTTTAGTTGGGTTTCTTGGAACCCAGTTTGTCCCTGGCTCTGAGGCTTCTCAAGAAGTAGTGATGACACATTTCAGGTGTCCCCTTAGAGTTGGGAGTGGTTCATAGTGTGGAGTGGTGGCAGAGGCTTGGAATTTAGTAACTCCACAAAATGCCTGAATTTTTATTTCCTTGTCTCTAAAAGGAGGGCAATAATAATAGCTTACCCAAAATGATTATCTCAAGGCTTAATTGAGAAATGTGAAAATGTATTGGAACCTTTAAAATGCTTTCTGAGTGTTTTTATTATTCTCTGCTCTGAAAGGTTGAACTTTAAAGTCCCTTTTGACTTTAAAATCCTGCGGTGTTAAACTTTTCTTGGGACACATCTCTGTGTTCTTCCTTCTCAAAGGCACCCACCATCTCAAGGGGTATAGGGAGCCGAGGAGCAGCCCAGTGAGTTGATTTCCTGCCCTCTCTGAACTTGGCATGATTTTACATTTTCTCCTTTTTTGCCCTTAAAAAAAATCTGAACCAAATAGATTCTTAAAGCCACAGTGGGCCTGGGAAGAGCAATCTAGCTTCCGTGCCAAGGCTGTGATCCCAGACATGAGGTCAGCATGCAGCAGCTGTCTGGGAAGGCTGGTTGAAGAGGAACTCCTTGGTTGGGTGCCTTCCTGATGAGGTGTTTCTGCAGGAGTGACTTGTTCACGCAAATGCGAAAGGACTGAGCGTTGAGCTTGGCCGGTACCTACCGGAGAGTTGTCATTACGTTAAACTTAACTCATGGCTCAAAACAGTCTTGAATATAAATCCTTTCTTCTCCTTTCTGTGCAGTGGAGGCACATATAATCATCTTGCCTGGGGTGGAGGTTTGATATGTATTTTGAAGTATCAGAGTGTAGTAGAAAGAATGTAAGTCTTGGTGTCCACCTCTACTCATGTGACTTTGGAGAAATCACTTAACTTCTGTGGTGCACATGAGTTATATATGTACATGGAATATAATATTTGGGGTAGTTGTATGTATCACATAGCATAGTAATTGCCTTTGTAAAAAAATAAACGTTTTAGCATTGACCTATAATATACATACAGAAAACTGCCCAAATCGTAAGTGTACAGTTCAATGAACTACCACAAGGTGAATACACTCACATAACCATAACCCAGATCAAGAACTATGACATTATCCGAACCCCAGTGTCTTAGTTTCCTGACTGCTAAAAGAAATACCATGCAGTGGGTTGGCTTAACAATAGGACTTTATTGGCTCATGGTTTCGGAGGCTGGAAGGCTTGCTTCTTCCTGGAGTTGCTATCTTCTGACTGGCTGGCAGTCTCTGGGGTTCTGTGGCCTGTCACATGGCAATGCACATGGTGGCATCCTCTCCTTTCTCTTGCAGGTTCCATTGACTTGCAGCTCCTGGCTGCTCCCTGTGGCTTCTCTTTGTCTGTGTTCAATTTCCTTTGCTTATGAGGACTTCAGCCATATTGGATGTGAGAATTAGATTAAGTTCAGCTTTCACACAGGGTGGAGGCAGCTCAGGGGAATGGCAGAGGGTCAAGAAACCAAGCTATAATTGGTGGCCGGTTCTCCTGTTTATCTGCACACTATCCTTGCAAGGTGGGCACTGATGGGGGGGAGGGAGGTGGGGGTGGGGTACAGTTTCCTAAAACAGCTTCATAAGTTGTCACCAAACTAGCTCACACTGGCTCTGCAGTTAAAGAACAAAGGAAAGAGGGGTGGAGACTTGTTTCAAATGTTTCAAGTTTGCACAAGAGACTTTTTCAAATGTTTCCAATTTGGGCGGGCTGCATGTTTCAAATTTGCATGGGCTAGTTAGGCTTGTCAAATAGACTGTAACCTCTGAA
>PVKY010005901.1:0-16694 GCA_004027775.1 Bradypus variegatus
TCCTTCTCTGGCTCACCCGTGGGGTTTGTCTCTGCAGGGGCTGGAACCGCCTTCTCACCTCTCCCTTGGGGCTCAGGCCCTGCTGGGGAAAGGTCAGTGGGGCCTGAACCCTTTATCCGGGCTCCATACAGGTTCCTGGGTTAGCTCTGGGGCAGGAGGGGACAAATGGCATCTAGAATGTACCTTGGGAAGGTGTAGCTTCTCAGAGGCTCAGCCCCGATTCAGCCAGCAAGACAAAGGAGGAGCAAGCAGGTGGGGATGGTGAGGGCACAGGGGCCAGGTTATTTGAGGGTCAGCCCAGAGTGACCAACAGGACATGCCTGGCCACCCAACGGCCTCATGTGGGCACATGGGCACATGGGGGTGCAGACATCTGCGAATGCTGACACAGCACTCCACCCTGTACCCGGCCAGAGGCTGCCCCCTTCACCAATCTAGTTTCGTGTGCTCCGAATTGGCCTGGAGCTTGGAATGAGCTCAGACCATGCATTCTGGGGCACCCAGGCTCCCTCCATGAAAATAATCCATGTTCATTAGGGTTCTCACCTACAGTTGGGCGGGTCACATCTCCATGGAAACGTCCCAATACAAAGGTTCAAACCTAATCAAGACTAAGTGTGCTCCCACAAGATTGCATAAAAGAATATGGGTTTTTGGGGGACATAATACATCCAAACTGGCACACTCTCCCAGACACCACTTCCAGCTGTGTGACCTTTGAGAAGTGTCCTAACTTCTCTGAATAACTGTCTTCATCTGCAAAGTGAGGATAATGCTGTTACCTCAGGGTGCTGGTGAGAATAGATAAGTGGGTAAAAGGTCTTGGAGAAGTGTCTGACTGTTGCAATAGGCTTGTCAGCTTCAACCAAAGGAGTGGCAGGGAGGGTGAATGAGCTGGGGACATAAGGGGTTGCCCCCTCCTCCAACATGTGATTAAAAGTACGAGAATGCTGAACTCTAAAATATGGATCAAAAATTCACCCAATATCCCACTTTCCACAGGATGACTCTCTCCATGCTATTTTTAAAATAGTAATTAGCAACTTCTTGCAAAACAAGTCCTGTTGCCCCTATTTTGCTTGTGTCCCCAGCATGCGCTTGGTTGGCTTTGGAGCGACTGAGTCCCTATATGTCAGACCAACCTTAGGAGGTAAAGCTCTTCTCATTACTTCTGGTGGGGACACTGAGGCTCTGGGAAGGCAAGGGTCACGTCCAAAGTAGCCAGGTCAGTTGATGGCAAAGCTGGTATCTCACCCCCTGCTCCTTCTGGCCAGTTCTTTTCCTTCGGGCTCAGTGAGACTGAAGTTAGATGGCCAGGGGCCAAAAGCCAGCAGCCCTTCCCTGCTCCAGCTGGTGTCCCCGTGCTGATCCTCTCCCCCTCTGGGTTCTGCTTCCTCCTGGGTCAAGGGGAAGCTATAAGGGTCTCTGCTCCTCCGTGCGCAGGAGGGCGCCCACCCCTCCAGGCCGCCAGCGCCGACGTGTTGGTTCACTGATTCCTCACAACTACTCGCTTTACAGAGGAGCAAACAGAGGGGGGCAGAGAGAGGGTCCCTAACGTGCGCAGGGTCCCCCAGCTGCTCCGCGGCAGCCGCCGCGGACAGTCCGGGGCGCACCGCGGCGGGGCTGGTCGCCGTCCTCACCTGCAGGCCCAGGCTCGGGCTCTCGGAGGCCTCGGGCCGCGTCCCCCGGACCCCGCCCCGGCTGCAGGCTTGCGGGGGCGCGGCGCGGGCGGCGGGCGGGGCCGGTGGAGCGGCGGGGCCGGTAAAAGAGGCGCGGGCCCGGGCTCGGCGCTCCCCACCATGGCGCCTCCGAGCCGCCCGATGGCGCGGGTTCTGGCCCTGGCCGCGCTCTGCCTCCTGGCTCTGGCCCTCGACGTCCGGGCCCGAGGCCGCCAGGACCTGTCGCTCGAGGACCCGCGGGTGCAGCAGGCGGCGCGGGAGGCCGTGGAGCTGTTCACGCACAGCCCCTACCGGTCCCGCTTCCGCCTCACGCGCGTCCTCAAGGCGCAGAGGAAGGTGCGGGCGGGCAGGCGGGGCGACCAAAGGCTCAGCAAGGGAGATCAATATTTAAGGGACTGCTTTAAAGTGGAAATTAATGCCCAAATCCACGATGGGAGAAATATCTACATGCTTAATGTGGACAGGAACCAACCCTGCACTGGGCCAGCTCCTCTCACTGCTCACCTGGTCTCTGCCCCGAGGGAGGCAACTGGGGAGATGGAGGGGGTGCGGGAAGTGGGAGACCCACGGGGGCGTGGAGGGGGTCGGGGGGCGAGGGGGCCCGTGGAGGGAGAGGGTGATGGGGTTACCGAGCAGCCTCCTGCCGGCTCAACGTGGGTCCAGAACTCCCTCGGCTCCAGGGCGCACAGAGGCACCGAAAAGGGGTTCCTGTGGCGGCCCGGGCCTCAGGAAGGTGTAAGCGTGCACTGGGTCTCTCGCCTTCTGCGTAGTGGAGGCCTCTGCACCTCTGCCCGGGGACCCGGGGTGACCCCCAGTGCCCCCACCAGAACTGCCCCAGGGCACAGTTGAATCCCAAGGCCAGGGTGCCGAGTGGGTCCTGGGTGGGAGGGAGCGCGTGGCAGGGCACTACAACCTGCCCCTGCCCTCCACCCGCAGGGCCCCGCTCACTCTCCTCCTTCCCCCCATGCTCTCGCCCAGAAGCTGCACTGCGATTTTAAGATGCACTTGAGGAACACATCAGAAATTCTGTGGGAAGACTGTACCCCCACGTAGTCGGCCCATGAGGGGCCGGGTGGGGGCCTGCTGTGGTGGAGGGCCTGGGGCCGTATCTGGCACAATAAATGGCTGAAACTGCTTCCTGCGCTGGTCTGCTCCGAGTCCGCCACCGCTCTGCCCGTGCTCCCACCCCCGGCAGCTCCCCACACCCCAAGCTCATGCGGTGCCCGTTGCCCTCACAGCTGAGCTGCTGCTGCCCCAGCCCAGTGCTGAGGGTGCCAGGTTCAGCACCCAAACCTGGAGTTCCCCAAACACACCAGCAATACAGATGTAGAGAAACGAACCTCCGGAGCCCCCAAACACCCAGTGCAGGCCCAGGCCCTCGGGGATCTTGGTCAGTGGCTGCTGGGTGAGGGCAGGACGGACAGTGTCCCCCTGGCCACCCTCAGCCACAGGGGCAGGAGCTCTGGGCATCCTGCCCTGGTCAGGCTGGGAATAGGGGACTGTGCTAAGCCCTAGTTGCAGGCAGGGAGCAGCCCTTGGCCTCATTCCCTGCTCTCCTCTCCTACCATCAGGCTCAACCACCCACAACCCCACCTTCCCCCTGCCCCACACCCAGGCCAGGAGGATGGGAGCAGCCTCCACCCCACCTTCCCCAGTGAGGCTCTTTAGGCTTAGCCCAGGAGGACAGGGGGTGGGGACACCCCTGACTTCTGGCTCACTGTGTCCCCAGAGGGTTGGCACCCTTATCCCAGATGCCAAGGGTCCTGGTAGGCTCTGAGCTCCCATTCCTGGAGCCCACTGGGTCCCCCAGACCCTGACAGCCCTGGGCTGTTCCAGCCTGTTCTCTTTCCCCTGACTACGGGGTCAGCCCAGCCTTTGTCCCCAAAGCAGGCTTCTTCCCACCCTGTCCCCCCAGGCACCCCCAGTCTGGCCCACTGTCTGCACCCCTCTCTGGCTGCTGCCAATGCACTGATGGTTTGAGCCAGGAGGCTCTGCCCTGGCAGTGCTCGGGGCATGGAGGACCCCAAAATAGCCCCTTTCACATGTAGCTGTCACGCACAGCCATGCATGTTTTGTGCACACGTGCAGGTGCACCAGTGAGGACACGGAGCCACCCTGCAGGCTGTGAAGATCATTGCGCAGAGTTGGCTTACCCGACCGACTTGCCCGACCCACTGCCACCCCCAGCTGTGGGGACAGGGCTCTGAGGACCCTGCCAGAGGGTAAGCTCGCTGCTTGCCAGAGGCTGAAGGCTGCACCCTCTGTCCCTCTCCGGAGTTCACTTCCTGAAGTCCTCTTCTCCAGGCTGTGGGAGGTGGGGGGGACAGAACAAATGAGCCGACTCCAGCCTGTGCCTTCCAAAGCCTCTGTGACTCACTCAGCCCCCTGCCTGGCCTTCCAGGGCCCTAATTGCCTTCCGTGGCCCTCCCCCGGTCCTGCCTCGATCACCTCAAATGTGCTGTCGACAATCTCATCGATGACAGACGCCTGGGAGCGGAATTTCTGCTGATGGTGCTCCACCGCAGCCACCAGCTGCAGGTAGAGGAACAGGAGCTCCTGCTGCCTGGGGGCGGAGGGCAGAGGCAAGGGTGGGCCCACCTGCACCCCCAAACCATCCAGAGAGCTCTTCCTGTGCTCCCACAACACCCACCCCCCCACACACACACACACCACATCACCCTTGACCTCCGTGCCCAGTCATGACTACAACTTTGCTGCATGTGACCTTTTGTTGGCTGTGCCCTTTTCCCCTAGATCTGCCTGTGCCCCAGAGGCCTCTGAGTGTTAACCATTTCCCCTCCCACCCACCATCCCTCCATCCACCCATCTGCTTGCCCCTCTATTTACACCAAACCCTCCATGCACCCACGTAACCAACTATTCATCCATCACCCACATAACTATGCATTCACTCACCCATCTAGCCACGCCTCCACCCATCCGCTCCTCATCTGTCTGTCCCTCCATCCATCCACCCTTTCTTGTACCCACTCACCCACAAATCCCTCACCATGCTCTACACCCACCTAAACAGCCCCCTCCACACACCCACCACCCATCCACTCATTCACCCACCCAACGACCACCCATCAGCTCAGTCACCACCCACCCATCTGCTCAATACATAGCACTTCAAGGTGCTCTGTGGATACAGAGAGGAACAAGAAACAGCCCCCATCCATGGAGCCAGAGAAGCAAATCTATACATTATGATAAGTGGCAGAGCCAGAGAAGCAAATCTGTACATTGGGATAAATGTGAACATTGGGGGGCTGAGGAACCTGAAGGAGGAACACCTCATCCAGGACTGGGGATCAAGAGAGGCTTCCTGAGGAACTATTATTTCATCTGAGTTTGGAAGACATGTCAGGGTTCACCAGCGTGCAGGGTTTCTGGTGCTCCAGGGGATCAGAACAGCAGGGAGCAGAACTGCGGTGCCAGAGCAAGCCTCAGGGAAGGGTGCTTCAGGGTGGATGGACTGAAGGTGCCGACACCCAGGAAGGCCCAAAGCTAGGAGCCTGGGCCTCATCCTAAGGGTGGGGGGTTGTAGGATTTTAAGCTCAGAGGAGAGGGGAAAGGTCTATTAAAATTGTATTAAGCAAAGACCATTTGCAGCAGAGGTGGACCAGTGGGGAGAAGACTGGAGGCCAAGAAACCACTCGGAGAAGTACTGCAGAGATGCAAGGGCCTGGACTAGGGTGGGGGCCTCGGGGTGACAGCGTGGAGGGCAGACAGCGCAGTGGAGGAGGGGAAGCAGCCAAGTTGCTCTGCCAGTGAGGGGTGAGCCAGGACCGGGACCCAGCTGTCCCAACTCACTTGAGGCAGAGAACATTCCAGGCAGAAAGACTGTGGGCAAGGGCCTGAGGTGGCTGGGTGTATGGTGTGCTTGGGTCACAGTGCAGAGCATGTAGGGACATGCCAAAATGATCAGACAAGGGACATACCAGCCCTGATCGCCCTGAGGGCTAGGCCAGGGGGTTGGGCTGTGTCCTGGGGGGTTGGGAAGCCAGGAGGCAGTGAGCACTCCTACCCCATCTACTGGTTTGGAGCTGTTTGGACCAGGAAAAGTGGGGCCCAGTTTTTAGGGAGAAAAATTCCTACAGAGCCAGGACTGAGACCAGAGGGCAGAAGACTGTGCCAAGATCCTCCAGTCATAAGGTCAGCCCCAAGTCCCCAGCTGTCCTGGATTTGGATGGGGCAGTGCCCACCTGCCTCCTTTCCTGCAGCCCCTCCCTCCACCTCACTGAGGCTCCCCCATTCTCTGTGGAGGAGGGGCCCTTAGAGCAGGGACTGAGTCACAGGTTATCGCTGCTACCCCAGGATGCCTGCCCAGCCTGCCACTGCCCTTGACCTCCAGGGTCCTCATGACTCCTTCGGGACAGCCTCCTGCCCTGCATCTCTCCTGCCCTTGGCTTCAGAGGACCCCTCCTGTCCCCTGTAGCCATGCCCTTGGTGCTCCATTTCCAGAGAGACAGGTGCTGGCTCTTTCCCTTCTAGCCCCTGTGTCAGGCCTCAAGACCCTTAGACCTGCCCCCACTTCCCCTGGTGGCTCCTCACTTCTTGGTCAGGGTCCCAAACTTTTTCTCGATGAGTTGCTTCCGCATGGTGCCTTCACTTAGCTTCTCTTCGAGCTCTGGATGTGGAGAAAGAAGGATGGTTGAGAAGGTTCCTGGGTTCAGAGAGGGTGGGCCAGTGGGGGACAGAACCCATATGTCATGGAGACATTTAAACAGGGAACAAAAGAGTTTCTGTCCAGGTCACTCCCAAAGAGATGGCTTCCCTGAGGTAGGCAGTGCAGAGCAGTTTTGTTTGTGGGTTTGCCTGTTGATTATCCATTCCCTCTTATTCTAGTAAAAGTATCCAAATTTCCCAGAGAAACCATCCCTACCACTTTACAGGCTGTATTGTCTAGCTGGGTTGACCCCACCCCCAGATCCAAGGACATGTGACTCAGTCTGGCCAATCAGGACGGCCTTCCCTTCTGGCCACAGTGATTGGTCGATAAATGAGCACTGTGATTTAATCAGAGCAAAGGCAATTCACTTCTGGGGCTTTCTTGGTTCTGTTGGCAGACGAGGTCTTCTCTTTCTGCTAGGAGCTCTGGGCAAGGGCTAAACTGAGGGTTTGGGGCTAGAGTTGCAGGCCCAAACATTTTGCCAGCAGAGGTGAAGAGCCACCTGGGAACAAACCCACACAGCAGGGTAGAGCAGAGATGTGGAGGGAGAACAAGTCCAGATCATCATCTGAACCTGGAACCAGCTATTCCTGAAAGCCCATGTCCCTTGACTTGCTGAGTAATGTGAGCCAACAAGTTCCCTTGTATGCTTAAGCTGTGTGTACCGAGTGTCTGTCCCAGTTGGGGAGGGCAAGCGAGGGACCCCATGTCCCTGAGTCCCCTTGGTCCCCTGGTTTTGATTATCTTAAGGGTGGGATTCTGGAGATAAAGAGTCTCGGGTTCTGAGGATCTTTAAGCAGAATGCCAACCAGTTGGCTCAGAATCAATTCACCCAGAAAGTCAGATGTGTGAAGATGTGTACGTGCAGGAAGCTTTGTCTCTGTGGACTCTGAATCCATGTCGAGGGAATCTGGATGAGTGGGTGTAAACTTTTGACAAAGCCCTCACGGGCAGCTGAAACCACCCTACATGAGATCAACTGCAACTGAAGCAGCCCCCAAATACTTGCTAACACAAACAACTGTGTCTGTATTGTTTATATGGGCTATTATCATTACTCTCCTAGCTATAAACTTCATTATTTATTAATAGAAACAGGTGTTTGGTGGCTCCTCATTTGGCTTATCAATCATGTCACAAATAGATCTTTTAAAAATTGACAGTTTAATGGACTTTTTTGGAGGATTGTCCAGAGCCCTTTGGACCAAAGCTCTAAACCCTGAAAGCTTCCCTGAAGTCTTCCATTTGAAATCTCTCAAGCTGAGCCTGGGATTTCTGTGTCTGGCTGTGAAAGGAGAGTAGGGGAGGAAGAGGCCAGCCCCCCCTACCAGGTAAGTCAGGTGGGCCCCAGAGGGCAGGTCAGATGGGGTGGTACCTGCCATGCTGAGCTCAGTCAGCGAGTCATCCAGCAGTTTCTCGTGGATCCGGGCGGCCTTCTGGGAAGAAGAGGCCTCAGTCCCTCCAGGGTCCCGTGCCCGCCCATCCCCGGATCACCCCTCAGTCCTCCCTTCCAGGGCACTAGCCTCTGTGCCCCCTGCTTGCATTGCCCTCGTCTTGTCCATCTGCCCCATGCCTCTTGGTACCTCCTGCTTCGCTTTCTCCAGGCCTTGGAGCAGGGCCATCTGGAAGTTATCCACCAAGACAGCGATCACCAGGCTGGGAGAGGAGTGGGGTGCTCTCAAGGAGAGGCCCTGCCTCCTGCTCCAGTTTCAGGCACGGTGAGAGGGCTGGGATGGGGGTCCCCAGGGGTTGGTTGGGGAGGGGGTGGGCACTGGAGTACAGCTGGGGGTCAGAGCAGGAGCAGGGTCCTCACTTGAGGAAGATGAAGTACTGGATGATGATGTAAACCATGAGAATAGGAATGATGTACCAGGCACCTGGGAGAGAGGGGTCGTTGGAGCTGTGAGCTCCAGCTGCTGCCCTTCCCCACGCCCCTGCCGGCAGGCATCAGAGGACACCCTCGAGGACCCCCTGCCCTCGGCCCAGCCTGAGATCTGCCCCACCTTGGGCACGGCTGTCCAGGTAGATGAGAGACCAGTCGTCCAGGGTGAGCAAGGTGAAGAGGGTGAAGATGGTGGTGAAGATGCTCCGGAAGCGTTTTGGGTCAGAATGGCGGAACAGAGCCCAGAGCACCACGGAGAAGAGTACTGGCTGTTCAGGGCCTAAGCGGGCTCCCGGGGCCCTATCCCCTGGCTGAGCACCCCCAACTCCCACACCCGCTGGTCCTGCCCCCCACCCCAGCTCCCCCAGCATAGGATACAGAGGCAGGTGAACATGAGGAAGAGGATGGCCGTGATGGAGGGCAGGGACCGGGCCAGGGTTCCCGCAACTTCCTGGAGGCTGGTCAGGAAGCTGTGGGCACAGGGCGAGCAGGGGCTGAAGTGGGTGGGGAGGGGGCAAGGAGGGGGGAAAGAGGAGGACCCTGCCCAGCAGCCAGAGCTGGCCCCGAAGGCAGGAGGTTCCCATTTGCGGGTGACTTGGGTGAGTCCCCCAGCCCCTCCCTGGGAAACAAAGGGACTGGTCCCAGCGGCCAGCAGGGCTGGGGTCCCCAGCCCGTGTCCGCTGGTCTTGCGGGGTCGCAGACCCGGGTGGCGGCTGCAGCCAGCTGACCTGAGCCTCTGCAGGACCCGGATGGCTCTCAGGGCCCGCAGGCTCTTCAGGACCTTGAGCACCCGGAAGATGCTCTGGTTGTGGACAGAGCGCAAGGACAGGGAGTTGAGCTGCATGAGCGCGAAGTCCAGCAAAGCCATGACCATGATGAAGAAGTCTGGGGGTGCAGGGCTGTCTGAGTGGACCCCCACACCAGGTCCCAGTGCTCACACCCCCAGACCCTTGTGTGTCCTCAGCCTCGACCCGGGGAGAGTTCAGTGGCTCCCACCACACACACACACACACACACACACACACACACACACAGAGTGCCCATCCCCACCCACCCAGGTTGTTCCAGGAGTCCGAAAAATACTTGAAGCCTAGGGCAATGATTTTCAGCACGGCTTCCACCACGTAGATGCAGAGGAAAACAGAGTCCATGGCCATGAAGTACCACTCTGCAGGGGGATCCAGGGGCTCACTCTGGGCCATCCCAGACCCCACCTCGGGCCCCACCTTCCCTCACCACTGGGACCTCACACAAGACAAACACCTAGGCTCTCCCCAGCCCTGCCTTGGAAGGCTATTATTATCATCATCATGATTATTAATTATTATTCTCTCCTCAGTTTAGGGTCCCGAGGCAGGTCCTTTCCTTCTCCCTGTTCCACAGGGTTTTAGAGTCCAGCCCTGCTCAGCTTTCTACTCTCGCCCCTCCCCGGCCACCTCCTTGGGGACGCGGGCGCCGTCCCTGCCCCAAGCAGCGTCTGCGGAGCCGATGCGCCCCCTGGTGGCCATGGCCGCACACCGCATGTTCTCCCCCTTGGCCGCCCTTCTGGCTCGGGCTGCTGTTTCCCCTGACTTCATCTCCATTACGGGCGGATGTCAGCTATTTCCCAGGGATGTGGGTCAAGTGAGCTGTGCCCCACAGGAGGCCCTTGGACAACATCCATGGCCCTCTCCACGTGAACGGGGCTCTGCTGCACTTACCTCCGCGGATCTCGACCTCAGCAAAGGTCTGGGCCACCAGCACGATGGTGTTGAGGCAGACGACGGTGAAGATGAAGGCCTCAAAAGCCAGAGACTGGGTCAGGTCCCGGAGCATTCTCCGGAGGCCCTGGATAAGGTAGATGAGTTTTTCCAGCAACCAGTGGAAGAAGTTCTCAGAGTGTAGTTTCTTGTGAGCACGCTGGGTCCGGCCAACTGGGAGGAGACCAGAGAGTCAAGTCTGTGCAGGCAGTGGCCCTGGGGATCCCTGGCACCCTCCTGCGAGGGTCAGAGTTCACCCTTCACGCCTGCCTGCCTGCCACACCCAGGAACTGATACGGGAGCCACGGGCCTAACCCCTTCCATGGCAGCTGCCAGCCTACTTGGGATTCAGTCTGCTTGAGCAGATCTGGGGGGCTCACACTCCCATGTCTCCCTGCCTTTCTCTGCTTGTGCTGCGATATTTGCGTGGAGAACCCAATCCTTCTTGGCACTCCTTCCGGGCAAGTCTCTCTCTTATTTTTAGACCATGCTGAAACAGCCCCTTCTCTTGGCTGTCTTCTTTGCCCCCATCCAATTAGACACTCACCCCATACCTCCTTGCTCATTACAGTACTGTCATGCTTACTGAACTCCTCTTAGGAGCCAAAACTGCAGGGTTGTGAGTTAAAAGCTAAGGTCCTTCTCTGCCCTCAAAACCATTCATTCTCTGGGTCCCAGTCCATGTCCTCCAGAAGCTCACAGTTAAGCAGAGGAAACATGGACAGTTAGAATCCACAGTGGCAAATTTTCTGAGGACCAGGAGGATGGCCTCTCATCCCTGGGTGATTGGTGACCAGTTGTTTAAGTGGGCATCTCCTAGCCCCTGGCATTAGAGCCCCTCAAGGGCAGGGGTTCAACTGGAGTCTTTCTATGCTGCTAGAGCCCAGGAAGTCCAAGCACCCATGTTAGACAAGAGTAAATGTTTGAGAAATGAATGTATGAATGAATAAACACATAACTAACAGCCTTGATGGGGGACAAAATTCAAGGAATAAGAGGTTAGATGACAAGCAGTCAGGTGAGGGAATGGCCAGTGGAATATATGCACAGGTGATGTTCAAGGCACATGATCTGTAGAAGGTCACATGGCCTAGACAGGGTTTGGAATCTAGATGGGACAGTTGGGGTTGGAGTGGGGAGGATGGGTAAAGACTCACTTTTGTGCTTTGGAAATTGCTCATCTTCTTCTTGCCCGCTTTCTTCAGCTTGGGAGGAAGATTTTTGAGGATGGACTTTGCTGGAGGTCTGGAAACCCTGTGCGTGAACTGCAGTGCAGGACCGAGCAATGCCCTGGGACAAGCTCTCGACGGGTGTCATGCTGTCGTAGGGGGCTGTGATAAGAGTATGGGCAGAGCCAAAGGAGGAACTGAGCTTGCTGTGGGACTGGAATGGGGCAAAGAGCTGGAAAGCATGGTGGTGCTCGCCGTGCTGGTGCTCGCCATGGTGGTGCTCGCCGTGGTGGTGCTCGCCGTGGTGCTCGCCGTGCTGGTGCTCGCCGTGCTGGTGCTCGCCGTGGTGGTGCTCGCCGTGGTGGTGCTCGCCGTGGTGGTGCTCGCCGTGGTGGTGCTTGCCGTGGTGCTGCTCGCCATGGTGGTGCTCACTGGTGTGGTGCTCACCATGGTGGTGCTTGCCATGGTGGTGAGTCCTTCCATGGTGGTAGGCTTCACGGTGATAGGACCCTCCATGGTGGAAGGACTCACCATGGTGATAGAGTCCACTATGGTGGGAAGCCTCGCCATGGTGGTGGGGCCCACCATGCAGATAGAGCCCACTATGGTGGGACGCTTCATCATGGTGTTGGGGACCACCATGATGGTAATACTCACCATGGTGGCGGGGACCACTGTGGGGATAGAGCCCACCATGGTAGGAAGCCTCATCTTGGCAGTGGGGCCCACTGTGCTGGTAAAACTCACTACGGTGGTGGGGACCACCATGGTGGTGCGTCCCACCACGGTGATAGAGCCCACTATGGTGGGAAACCACTTCATGGTGGTGGGGCCCATCATGTTGGTAAGACTCACCACGGTGGTGGGACCCATCATGATGCATCCTGCTGCCATGGTGATGCTCACCATCAAAGTGGTGGGAATGGTCCTCACCATAAGGAGGGTAGGAGAGGACAGCACCATGGGGAGAAGCCAGGCCATGAGAGTGGTGGGCTCCACCATGAGGGTGGGCTTCACCATGGTGGTGGGAGTGGTGGGAGAAGGCACCATCATGGGAGTCTTGGAACTCACCATGTTGGTGGGACTCATGATGGTGGTGGATTTCACCATGGCCTGGCTTATGATGTGGAGATGCTGAGTGGGGACCAGAGAACACAGCCAAGCCAGTGGCGTCTACCTCATTTTGAGCCTTTTCTGACATCAAGTGTTGATCCATGTCTATGCTGGGAACCCTGGGATGAAGAGAGCTCAAGACCTGGATCCAAGAGACCCCTTTCTAGATTTCCCTCCTCACTTAAGCTGAAGTCAATGCAAACTATGGCACTGGGGCTTCTAGGAGGGCATGGCTCTTTCTCATGGAATTCTCCCCTCTATGATGTCACTAGCAGGCCTTCCAAGGCCAAGTTCCCAAATACCTACTTCTAGGCTGCAGTTTAGAATCAAGGATCATTACATCTAACCCTTTCATTGTAGAATGAGAAAATTGAGGTCAAGAAAAAAGAAGGGACTGGCCCAAAGGGACATAGTGAGTGGTTCAATGGCAAGCTGGATAAAGAAGTTCAGGGTCACACTATTGGCCCCATCAGTTGCTTTAGCCCTGTTGTTGGAAAGAACTCTAAGAGACCAAGATGCCCAGTCCCCCATCCCACCTTGATTCCAGTTAGCTCTGGGGTTAAGACTGCCTGACTTTACCATGAGTATGTGACCTTGGGCTAGTTGATTAATCTTCCTATGCCTCAGTTTCTTCCTCTGTAAAGTGGGGAAATAACACCTACCTTATGGGATCAAAAAAGTCAAAATATGTAAAGCTTATAATAACAGCACAATAATAGTTGGCACTATTAGTCTCTCCTTGATCATTGACAGTGATGGAAACCTTCCTCCTGAGTTACTACTAAAATAAAACTATCAGAATACACTTACCTGAAAGAGGAAAAGGAAGACCATGGAGGAAGATAGGCTGTAGGAGTAGAGATAACTACTTCTACTTTTGACATGTTGTCATTGGAAAAATAGGGATGGAGCATGGAGAATTTAGCTCAGCTATAGAGATAAAAAATCATAAACAGCTCTCTGCAAGGGGTTTGTGTTATTTTTGCCACTGTCTTGCAAGTTTGAAAGTATTTCAAAATAAAAAGTTAAAAAAAATTTCTAATAATCAAAATAGAGGGGTGAGAAGTTTCAGGTCTCTACACCACCACCAACCCCCACCACACACACACACCAAGCTTGAATAATCAGCAAGAACTGACAAACATCTTTCTCAAAGTTTCTGAAAACAATTAAAAGTGGTTGTATTACTGGACAAGTGACAAATTAAGAAAAAGCAGCTTTAAAAACAGTAGAAGGATCACCTCTAGAGAACCTCTTTTGTTGCTCAGATGTGGCCTCTCTTTCAGCCAACTCTGCAAAATAAACTCACTACTATGTGGGACATGACTTCCAGGGATGTAAGTCCCCCTGGCAATGTAGGACATGACTCACAGGGATTAGCCTGGCTCTGGCATCATGGGATTGAGAATGCCTTCTTGACCAAAAGGGAGAAAAAGAGATGAAACAAAGTAGAGATTCAGTGGCTTTTTTCAAATAGAGTCAAGAGGTCATTCTGGAGGTTAATCTTATGCATTATATAGATATCCCTTTTCAGTACTCAGTGTATTGGAATAGCTGGAGGGAAATACCCAAAATTGTTGAACTGCAAACCAGTAGCCTTTATTCTTGAAGAGGATTGTGTAACTATATAGCTTATACAGTGTGAGCATGTGATTATGAAAACTTTGTGCCTGACACTCCCTTTATCCAGTATATGGGCAGATGAGTAATAAAATAAAGACAAAAAAAATAGGAGGGGGATAAGGGGTATAGTATATTTTGAGTGTTCTTTTTTTGTTTTTATTCTCTTTGGAGTAATGAAAATGTTCTAAAATTGATTGTGGTGATGAATGCACAACTATATGATGATACTGTGAGTCACTGATTGTATACTTTGGATGTATTACATGGTGTGTGAATATATCTCAATAAAATTGCATTTAAAAAACAGTAGGAGAAGATTGTGAGAAGATGGTGGAGCAGGAAGCTGCAGGAATCAGTCCCTCCACCAGAACAACTACTAGACAAGTAGAAACTGTCTGAATCAACTATTTCAAAACTCCAGCATCTAGTAGAACACTGTACATCATCCAGGGAAGTGCAGGAGGAAGAGGGTGGTAAATTAGTAGAGACCAGTAAATTGCTGTCTCCACATGGTGGAGGCTCCAGCCCCTAGCGTAGCTTGCTGGTGCCAGAAAGGGACATACGGATCCCCTCTCCAAGTCCAAGGTGAGCATGGGCCAGTCACTGATCATGGCTTTTGGTTAATGACTTTGGATCACTGGGGGCCCAGCTCTGAGAGAGGCCATTCTTCCAACCCGGACAAAGGTGGTGGAGGAGACATAAAGATATTACACTTCCTCAGAGCTGTGGAGGACAGTTGAAGGGCTGCATTTGCTGAGCAGGTCAAGAAAATGCAGCTTTAGGGAGCTATGGAAGAAGATCCTGGCGTCCTTCCTGGCCCCTCCCTTATCCGCTCTCCAGGGCAGTGTGGGCTGGTCCTTGTCCCGTTTGTGGGCCCTTGGCCTTGTTGCAGCTGGGAAAGGCTGACTTGGGACTCTCCTTGGTGCCCCATCCATCCCCGAATTTGCCTTCCAGGCAAAAGCAGTTTGAGACAACGGAAACAGGAGTTCCTCCAGGAAAGGGAGAAACTGTTTCCTGGAAAGTAGAGGGGACATTCAGACTCCTGTAAACAGGGAAACTCCTAAGCAACTAGCAAGCACAAGCCCAGGACAAGACACAGGCCCAGAAATGACAGGGAGTTACTCACACTTTGCATTTGACTCAGATAGACCTTCCTGAAAATCTGTCATATCACTGGTTGGTTACAAACTCAAGAAACAGACAACTCAGGGAATAAATCCCAGAGATAACATTTTAACATATTAAAATGCACAGCGTGCAACAAAAGATTACAAGACAAACAAAGAAACAGGACACGATGGCCTATCCAAGGGAAGAGGATAAAAATCCAGGGAACATTAACAAAGAAGGCCAGATTGTGGACACACCAGCCGAAGAGTTTTTTTAAAAAAATGATCTTCAGTATGCTCAGGAAAGGGAGGAAAATAACAGGAGAGGGAGGAACTAAAAAATATCAGGAAAACAATGAAAGAGCAATATGAGAATCTTAGTAAGGAGATAGAAATTTAAGAAGGAACCAAAATGAACTACAAGAATTGAGGACCACAATAATGCAAATGAAAAATTCCCAGGAGGGTTTCAAAAGCAGATTGGAGCTGGCAGAAGAAAGAATCAGAACTCAAAAGCAAGATGATTGAAATGAGTCTGCCTGAGGAGTATAAAGAAAAAAGAATTAAAGAGAAAATAGCCTAAGAGACCTATGGGACACCATCAAAAGTACCAGTGTACACATTATGAGAGTCCCAGAAGGAGAAGAAAGAGAGAAAGGGGCAGAAGGAATACACAAAGAAATAATGACCAAGAACTTCCCAAACTTAGCAAAAGACACGAATATGCACACCCAAGAAGCCCAGAGCATCACATATTGATCAAACTGTCGAATGCACAGGACAAGGAAAAGAGTTCTGAACGCTACAAGAGAAAAATTACATGTTATGTATAAGGGAGTCTGAATTAAACTGAGTGCTGATTTCTCATCAGAAACCATGGAGGCAAGAAGGCAGTGGGTTGAAATATTTAAAGTGCTGAAAGAAAACAACTGTCAACCAAGAATTTTATAGCCAGAGAGACTTTCATTCAAAAGGAGAGATTAAGACATTGCCAGAGAAACAAAAACTGGAGAAGTTCACTGCTGCTGGACTTGCCCTATAAGCACTGCTAAAGGGAATTCTTCAAATTAAAGGAAAGAACACTAGACAGTGGTTCGAAGTGGCATAAATAAATAAAGACCTCTGGTAAAGGTAACCCGTTGGGGAATTCCAAATACCAGTACTATTGTATTTTATTTTTTGATGTGTAACTCCACTTCTTATGCCCTACAGGTGCTGAAGTGCAAATGCATAAAAATTAATGATAAATCTATGGTTTGGGGCATACAATGTACAACAATATAATTGGTAACAATTACAAAAAAAGGTAGGGGACAGAGAGGTATAGGAACTTTATTGATGTAAAGTTGGTATCAAATTAAATATGATTATTACAAATTTAGGTTGTTAAATTTTAACCCCATGGCAACCACAAGAAAAAATAAAAGTACATAAAAAATACATCCAGATAGAAATGAGAAGTGACTCAATATGATAACAAAAAAAATCAAATAAATATGAAAGTAGGCATTAATGGAAGAATTGAGGGACAAAAATGGTATAAGACTTATGTTCTAGTTTGCTAATGCTGCCAGAATGCAAAACACCACAGATGGGTTGGCTTTTATAAAAGGGGGTTTATTTGGCTACACAGTTACAGTCCTAAGGCCATAAAGTGTCCAAGGTAACACATCAACAATTGGGTACCTTCACTAGAGGATGGCCA
>PVKY010005902.1:0-16691 GCA_004027775.1 Bradypus variegatus
TTGCATTCTATACATGGTAAAAGCAAAGTAGGAAAGGATAGACTTTTGGGAGAAGTCCATTTTCTCTAGAAGATGGAAACATTCGAATAAAATGTCCATGTTTCAAGTTATTGTGTTGTAATTCTTCATTTTTAAATTGGTACTGCTGGAATTACCGACTGCCCTGGAAACCTCCTGCAACAGGATCTAGGATGCCAGGTGTTCTAAGGCTGACGAAGAATCAGGATCAGACTCACACAGGACGACCTCTGCAGCCCTGTCCCCTCTCCTGCACAAATTATAACAAATTATTTGATCTCCTACATGTGACTTCTCTTGTGCTGTCTCATTCTTTGGCTTTTCTTCCTTTTCTCATTCCATTGATTTTTCCAGAGTTCTGACCTCTATGCTTTTCTTTTCCCTCTCCTCCCAACAAGGGTTAGCAATCACCTCTCTGAAGAAGCCTCTCAAATTTTTATCTTTAGCCAGACTTAGCTTTCAGCTAAAATTTGTAATTTTCATTATTTTCTGGATAGATTCACAGGAAGCCCTAAAGAAGAGGCCACAAACTGGCACCCTGAAGTTTTTTGTTTTTTTTTAAGTGGATTTCTGACTTGTTTTTAAAAATGGAAAACCTGGCAAACTGTGCCCACATTTTTGTCAAATAACAAATGACTGGAAAGAAATAGCTGATGTTCCTTTAACATGGGGTACGAATCATCCAGTTACCAACAATCCCCACTTCAATCATTGACATTACTTGTCTGGCTCCTTCAAGTACTCGAATTTGTAATCTTGTTGAAGAGCACAGGAAGAACAGATAACAGGCCTGACTAGACCTTTTAGGTTTCTTCCACCCCAAAGTGTCACCTGTTAATGACAGTCCACTTCTAAACACACACTTGCCATGATAACCATTGAGGAATTAGCCAGATATTTGCTGTTTTTAGTTCAAACAATCAGCATATGACGTCTTACTAGGGAGTGTACAGCCTGGAAAGTAGGGTGCATGCATGGACATGTGTGGAAGGGGGGAATGGTTGTTCTCATGGAGCCCTTGGTGGGTTATCTCAAAGTTCTCCTGACCCAAGAACAATACACAGAACATGTCCTTACCATTCTTCTATAATTCCCATTATTGGTCTGTCATTATCACCAAAACCCAGCACAGAGCCAATAAGAATTAACTGGACAGTTGGTTTGAGGGTTGATTCGTGTCCAGACACCCAATATATCCACCAATAGGATTGCTGATTGGCTTTTACCACCTTCACAGCACTTCCTGTGGAAGTTGAGTTAAGCTTGACAACAAGAGGAGAAGAAGGAGAAATTGTAGGAGTTGCAGTAAAAATAACAAAGGCAGCAGCAGTCACTAACATTTATTGAAGACTTATTATGTGCTGGGCAGAGAGCACTTGACATGCATTATTTCATTTAATCTTCACAGCAACCCTATAAGGTAGATACTATTATCATCCTTATTTTATACTTAAAGACTCTTGCACAGAACATGCCCAGGTCACAGAGCTCTTAAGTCCCAGGCAGTTGACTCCAGCTTCCACTCACTAGATAGTAAGCCTTGTAAAGGCAGAAGGAAGCTGTATTTTGGGAGCTATATACAGTGCAAGGATTAAAGCCATGGGTTCTTGAGTTATACAAAACTGGGGTGTGAATTCTAGTTGTTAGTCTTATCAAAAAACAACTTTTGGCTTTGTTGAGCCTCTGTATTATGTTTTTGCTTTCTCATTTCACTCATTTTTAAACACAGATTAAATACTGGGCACAATCTGGGTGATGGGGGTGTACCAGTGAAGAAAATAAATAAAAATCCCAACCTTCATGAAGCCCATATCCTAGTGGCAAGACACAGGAAATAAATATAATAATGCAATAGTGTTATGCCAAAAAAGAAAAGAAAAGAAAAGAAAAAGAGCAGGTATGCTATCCTTTATTTTCAGTGTTTTATTGATGGTGGTGGTGGTGACTGGGGGGAAACGGTGTTTCAGAATATCTGGTATGCCATATTGCCAAAGTAGAAATCCCTAGGTTTGAATTCTACCTCTCTTTATTACTAGTTGTTTGACCTTGGCAAGTTATTTAAACTTATCTAAGCCTCAATTTCCTCAAATGTAAAATGGAGACAACCTTGTTAATGGAGATACCTTGCTAATAGAGTGGTGAAGATTATGGTCTAAAGGCACATAAAGTACTTAGCCACAGTGCTTGGCACAAAGGAAATGCTTAATAAATGTTAACTATTACTATCAATATTATCATTACCATCATCAACATCATCATCACCATCCTCGCAGCATCTGATTATGGTAGGTATTCAATAAATGCTTGCTGAAGTGATCTGTTGAAAATGAATTACAAATGGCAATGTACTCAATGGGAAAGACGTGCAGCTGGTTGGTCTTGAAGCGTATATCATGATCAGAACCAACCGTATAAAAATGTTACAAGGAGAGGTCTTGCTACACCTCCACTCCCTATTTTTAAAACTGAATCTGTTTTGGAACAGAAAGGGAACCAGAATTCTAGTAGGCTGCCTTATATTCCAGAGAATGAACAAAAGAGCACCACCGTTGACCACCAATGAAAGAAGTAAAAAAGCACAGAAAAAGACTACACAAATATTTGTTAACCATTAGTGAAAAACAATAGAAATTAATATCTGTTCCAGGGCTTCTGAGTAAATTACCCCATAGGTGCCTGATATCACTAGTTTAAATGGTGACTATAAACTAATTTGGCAAAGAATACTAATTCCAAGCTAATTATAACAATTCACAGTTTCTCAGAAGCAGAGGTTTTCCAGGGGACTAGCAAAAAGGAGCAGCCCCCTAAAACCTGGAAGAAAAAGGTAAGAGAAACAAGGAGAGGTTGTGCGAAGAGGGAGGAGGAGGAAGGAATGCATAACTGCCCTAAAGAAGAAGCAGAAAATGAAGTGAGGAAATCCAAGCAAGATACCAATTCTCTGGCCACTCTAAAATTCTGCTGCTCTGGAGTCTTCTGCTGTAATAAACATGTTCAAGCTTTTCCAGGCCAAACTGGATTCAGCCCAGCATTGATGCTCTAGGCCTGTCTTCACTCATAGAAGTTTTTCTAATTAACTTATTTTTAAGTTAGTTATTTTTAAGATTAATACTTGATTTTACTGCAGAAAAAGATGGAAAAAGACCCTTCATCACCACCTACTATTTCTTTTTGCTGAAAATGTAATCTTTTGAGACTAGTTGTATGGCAGTCTATCCAGATAGTGAAGTCGGAGAAAAACAATTTTTTCCTGTTTTGCAGATTTTTAAGAATCGCTCATAATTTACCAATAAAAAATAAGATCTGAAGATATATCTTTTATTTTTATATGTCTTTAAGATTTTCCCCCTAACAACAATCTTTTTTTTTTTTTTTTTTTTTTACTGGAACTCAAAAACAAATTTAATGAGCTTGTAGGAAAGAGAGTATATAAGAAAACATTATTCCTGTATAATAGTAATTAATATCATTTTTTAACTGTTCAACAAGAACAATTACCATAACATCAACAATTATGAAATACTCAGGAATAAATTTAACAAAATACATGGAAGGCTTGAACACTGAAGATCACAGAACATTGCTGGAGACATTAAAGAATTAAATAAAAGGAGAGGTAATGTTCACTGATTGGTGGACTCAATAGTGTTAAGATGTGAATTATCTCCATATTGCTCTATAGATTCAATACAATCCATACTATAATCCCAGAAGATATTTTCCCATTAGAAGTTGACAAAATGATTTAAAAATAAATATGGAAATGAAAAGGGCATAAAATAGTAAAAATTTTTTTAAATGTCCAGTAATTCATACTCTTAGGTATTGGAAGAATGATATACAGTACAATAATATAACAACATATTCAGAAATGTGAACATATTTATGTCATCTATTTATTTTCAGGAAAGCAACTTAGTGGAAAATGGTAATGTTTTTCAGCAAATGGTCCTAAAACAACTAAATATGATTATTCCATTTTTATCAGCTTCATTAACTATATATACTGTAACAATTTTTGTAAGGTTGTAGGATAAAGAGATGAACTAAATAAAATTCTGGCTTTCAGCCCTGGTTTCTGCTGAATAGTTGTAGGCATTAATTTTCCAATTTATTTTATTTTATTTTTTAATTAAGTTTCTAATTATAGTTTTGGCTACTTACCAAAAGTTCTGATACACAGGCATTTCATTATCATTCTTTTCTGAACAGACCATAATTTCAAATTTGATTTTATCTTTAATCCCAAACTTATACACACATGTGATTACAACTTCCCAAATGGAGATATTAAAAATATTATTCAGATTACCATTGCAAAAATGAACCTTACAATGAAAAATTCTAGCAATGATCTAAACCAAGTTTTAACACAGCATTACTAACTGTGGGGAAACCTGACATTATGTGTTTACAGAAATACGCAGCATAACCTTTGAAGTGTTCTCTAGAATCTTAATAAAACCTTTACAACTTCTATAATATAGAGAAAATGATGGAAGGAACAAGCTAAATGACAACATGAGGAAACAATAAAATACAGAATGTGAGGCAATCTATAACAAAATTTCCTTGGATGCTTCAAAAAGCCAAAGTCATGACAGGAGTAGGGGCTTTTGAGTAAAAGAGACTAATATTTAGTGGTGAAGGGTCATACCTACAACTTCCTCTCAAATGCTGTAGAAATTAATTATGTACAGATATGAAAGTGATAGAAATAAAATAAATAAGGCAAAATATTACCAAGGATGGGTGACAATTTATTTGTTAAAAATTCCCATACAAAAAAGTTGTGAAAGAAATTTCCAAGAGGATACTCTACTTTTTCTATCCGATTATTAATTTCCAATTTTTCTTGTTTTGGACAAAGTATGTGGATTATAGGATACTCTTAACATCTTTATGCACATTAAAACACTGGGCATCTTTCAAGAGTTGTTTGCTGTAACTTAAGAGATGAGCTCTAAATGAATATCCTCCCATATTCCTTTCTTTCTGTAAAGATTTATCCTGAAAGATTTATCTAAAATTCTAAAATGGATGTATGGATATAGGCGCATTTCTAAATTAACCACCTGTAGGGTCTTACTCAAAATTTCACCAGCAGTTACAAACATAATAATAAAATAAATAATTATTGATCATAGGCTTTTAAAAGTATGTAGGTTCTATTATCTCCATTTTCAAACAATGCCCACAGGTGATAAGTATGGTGCCTAATGTCAGGTATGTTGTTAGGTAGTGGAATGACATGCATGCCAAAGCTAAAGGTTTCCCACCTTTTTCTTAATTGGTCTCAATTTTGAATATTCTGATAGCCTATAAACAGGAATGACAGATGACTTTCTTAATGTTTCCTGAATTACTTTATGTATTCTTTAACATAAGAAAGGTGAGTCTATTTTCTTTCTTTTTTTTAATAATTCAATTTTATTGAGATATATTCACATACCATACAGGGTGAGTATATTTTCTAATGAGCTACCATCATTCCTTACATTTAAAAGCTTCTTACCATATGAATTCTCTGCTGAACAATGTTTGAGCCATGCAAAAAGGATCTCCCACATAATTCAAATCATCAGGGTTTCACACTTGTATGGTTTCTCTGATGTGCTTTCAGGCTGAACTATATCTAAAGACCTTCCCACATTTTTTACACTTAAAGGGTTTCTCACCAGTGTGTATCCTCTGATGCTCAGTAAGGAATGAATTAAGTCTAAAGGCCTTCCCACATTCCTTACATTCGAAGGGTTTCTCACCTGTATGAATTCTTTGATGTTGAACAAGGTATGAGCCAGAACTAAAGGCCTTGCCACATTCCTTACACTCATAGGGTTTCTTACCAGTATGAATTCTTCCATGTTGGACAAGATATGAGGCATAACTAAAAGTTTTCCCACATTCTTTACATTCATAGGGTTTCTCACCTGTATGAACCCTCTGATGAACAGTAAGTTGATGGTGACTAATAAAGGCCCTACCACACTCCTTACATTCATAGGGTTTCTCACCAGTATGAATTCTCTGATGCTGAACAAGGTATGAGCCAGTACTAAAGGCATTCCCACATTCCTTACACTCATAGGGTTTCTCACCATTATGGATTCTTGGATGTTGAACAAGGTATGAGTTACTACAGAAAGCTTTTCCACATTCCCTACATTCATATGGTTTCTTACCAATATGAAGACTCTTATGTACAGTAAATTGACGGCTACTGCTAAAGGCCTTTCCACATTCCTTACATTCATAAGATTTCTTACCAGTATGAATTCTCCAATGTTTAACAAAAGCTGAACCCCTCATAAAAGCCTTCCCACAATCCTTACATTCACAGGGCTTCTCACCAACATGAAATCTCTGGTGAAGAGTAGGTTGATGTCCATTACTAAAGTTCTTCCCACATTCTTTACATTTGCAGAGGTTTCCACTAGTACATATTCTTTCATGTTGAACATGCTTTGAGACTTGACTAAAAGTCTTCCCAATTTCCTGATAGTCACATGGTTTCTCTTTGTTAAGAATTCCTTCATGTAGAGCAAAAGATGTAAATTTTTCATAAGTGGACATTTCTTGATAGCTGATTAGCTCATCCTTCAACTGCAAATCTGCGCACAGTCTTCTTGCATCTTCCCTCATTATCATCCAGGGCTTTTTCCACTGTTCCAATAAGGTAATCAAGTATGGTTTAGAAATGGAATGTCCTGCCAGTGAGACCAAGTTACTATAATTCTCCAACATCACATTTCTGTATAAGTCCCTTTGAGCAGAATCCAGACTCTCCCACTCCTGCTGAGAGAAGGCTATGGCCACATCCCTGAACGTCACTGACTCATGAAAATGGGCCATGCTTTTAGAAATACAAGAACTAATCAGTCCTCCTTGTGGTTGCTCTACCAAAGAAGTTCATATTCCAGAGAATGCAGAGCGCGAGCACCTCGCACAGCCCCACGTTCCCCGCCTGGCAGGGGCCAGGTTCCACGCCAGCCTGCATCTGCAGAGGCCCCCCACTCCCCGGACGCCCTGCACTCATTTCCCTTCACAGAAGGCCAGGTCAGCCCATGGTGCTGGCCCGAGCACTGCAGAGCCAGTGCTGGCTTCTTCCTCTCAGAAGTCCTACCCTAACAACAATCTTGATACAATGAAAGTGGATTTATTTGGAGTCTGTCAGTTAAAACTATCTACTGACATATCCATACTAGCACAAATGGGGCCCATATTGATAAGGAGGAGGCAAAGCCAGTTATTTAAATAATTTCAGAATCATTAGAGAAATACAAAACTGCACCTGATGAGATTTTTTAGCACTTTGTATGTTTTATATTAGAAATATTTGGAAAATGGAGATTTATAATATATATTATGTAATATACATTATTATATGAAAATTATTTGTTAACCTTAACAGTAAACTAATCAGCATTTCTGACCTTGCTCCCACCAAGCTAGAGCTTGAGGAAGTATCCTTGATAGATAGATACATGGGTGAAAATAGTTGGACATATCAAAATGTCCAGGTTTCAACAGAAGTTTACAAAATAATCAAAGAAACAGGACATGATGGCCCAAATAAAGGAGATTAAGGAAACCATCAGTGAGGAAGACCAGACCTGGGACGTATCAGAAAAAGACATTTAAAAAATGGTCCTAAATATACTCAAAGAACTAAAGGAAAACATGGACAAAGAACTAAAGGAAATCAGGAAAATGACAGATGAATACAAGGAGAATATCAACAGAGAGATGAAAATTATGAAAAGGAACCAAAAGAGCTGAAGATCACAGTAACAGAAATTTAAAATTCCCTAGAGGGGCTCAATAACAGATGGAGTTGGGAGAAGTAAGAATTAGAGAACTTGAAGATAAGACAATTGAAATCATTCAGTCTGAGGACAAAAAGAAAGAATGAAGAAAACTGAACCTGTGGGACAACATTAAGCATATCAGCATATGCATTACAGGAGTCCCAGAAGAAGAAGAGAGAGAGAAAAGGGCAGAGAGAATATTCAAAGAAGTAATGTCTGAAAACTGCCCAAATTTAACAAAAGACATGAATATATACATCCAAGATGCTCAACTCAATGAACTCCAAATTGCAACATATTATAGTCAAACTGTCAAATGGCAATGATTAAAGAGAGAATTAGGAATGCTACAAGAGAGAAGCAATGTGTCACATAAAAAGTAGCATCAATAAAATTAAATGCTGATTTCTCATTGGAAACAATGAGGCAAGAAAGCAGTGGGGTGACATTTTATAGTGCTGAAAGCCAAAAATTGCCAACCAAGAATTCTATATCTGTCAAAACTACCTTTCAAAAGTGGGACCAATCTCTCTCTAAGGCAAACTGCAAATAAACTCACTACCCTTCCCCCTACGTGGGACATGACTCCCAGGGGTGTAAGTCTCCCTGGCAATGTGGGACATGACTCCCAGTGATGAGCCTGACCCTGGCATCATAGGCTTGACAATGCCTTCCTGATAAAAGAGGGAAGAAAAGTGAAACAAAGTTCTAAATGGAGTCAAGAGGTGATCCTGGAGGTTACTCTTATGCAATGCAAGCTTCAGCCAGATATTGCAAATTGCCACACAGTATGCCAAGTCCCAAGCAATAGTATTCCTAAAACCCTAAAGATTACTTGGGGTCTATGCAAGACTCTATAAAAATTTTACCTATTACATTTATTTTTTTTTCAGAAACTTAAAGCCTCCGATGGCTTCTATGCCAGATAAGTCCTGAAACCCAGAGGTACCAGTCTCTCCAAGAACATCAACCAGTTTCATTCTACCCCATAATGTCGACACCTCTTTTCAGCACAAAGAAGTTAAAATGGCCTTTGCCCAGATATCCCCAAAGAATGAGAGAATGATCAAATGAGAGGGGGAGTTGTAACTGAGAAATTAGGATTTAACAAATTATTATGACTACTGACTCATTATATAAATATTTCTTTTTAGTTTTTAGTGTATTAGAATAGCCAGAAGGAAATACCCGAAATTGTTGAACTGTAATTCAGTAGCCTTGATCTTTGATAATGATTGCATAACTATACAGTGTTCATCTTGTGAAAGTGTGATTGTAAAAACCTTGTGACTGACACCCCCTTTATCCAGTGTATGGGTAGATGAGTAAAAAACTAAAGACATGCATAAAAAAAAAAGTGAGGGTGAAATTAAGACATTCTCAGATAAACAAAACCTAAGGGAGTTTCTCACCACTAGACTGGCCCTACAAGAGATGCTAAAGAGAGTTCTGCAAGCTGAAAGAAAAGGACAATAAACAATAGATTGAAGCTTCATGAAGAAATAAAGATCTTCTGTGATGGTAACACCATGGGTAAATATAAATGCCAGTAGTATTGTATTTTTGGTTTGTAACTCCACTTTTTACTTCCTAAGGATCTGAAAGGCAAATGCATAAAATGTAATGATAAATCAATGGTTTTGGACTGTATTGTATAAACAAGAACTACATAAAGGTGAGAGGATGGAGACAGACAGGATCATATTTTGTGTATACAAATTGGTATCAAAGCAAAGAAAATTGTTATAGATTTAGGATGTTAAATTAAAGCCCCATGGTAACCACAAAGAAAATATTGGAGAAAATGTAAGCTCAAGAGTCAGAAATTAAGTACGGGTCATCAGGGGTGAGGTGGGGTAGGGGGGATGGGGAAATAATGCCTAATGGGTGTAGGGATTCTGTCTGGGGAGATGGGAAAGTTTTAATAATGGAAGGTGCTGAGGGTACCTCAATATTGCAAATTTGATTAATCCCAATGAATGGAATGCTTAGGAGTGGTTGAGATGGGAAAGTTTATGTTGTATATATGTTCCCACAATTAAAAAATAAAAAGCAACAACAGAAAATGACAAATCAATACATTGTCTTGGATGGGATCTAGCAAGAGAGGAGAAAAAGCTCAAAGGGACGTTATTAGGACATACGAAAAAATTGGAATATAGACTGTAAGAATTATATCAATGCTAAATTTCTTGAACTTGATATCTGCACTTAAGGTTAAGTTAGTAAATATCCTTGTTCTCAGGAAATGTACATCATGGTATTAGATGTTCAAGGAGAATGATGTACACAACCTATACTCAAGTGTTCAGACAATGGATGCATGAATAGATGGATAGATGGATAAATAGGTAGAATGGTACGGCAAAAGTGGCACAATGTTTAAAATTGGTGAACCTGTATATCTGAGGTCGTGGTGGGGTATGTTGGAGTTTTCTGTGTGGAGTATTTATTATTTTTGTAACTGTCTCGTAGGTTTGAAAGTATTTAAAAATAAAATTTTAAGAAATGACTAATAAATATTATTGAAATTATTTTAAAAATCAGTTTAAACAGCTAAGCAGCTGAATCCATTCTCTGAAGCAATGCTGAGCAAGGTCCAGGAACTTATATGGCTTTACAATATGAGGATGACTTATCTAGAATGGGTAGCCAGAATAATGTAATTCACATCTACAGCATTTTCCTGAATTAATAGATCTACTGCACACCAGAAATAACATACCATGAGACAGAGATTTAGCAAGTGTTCAAGGGTCAGTGTGATCTACTATCACTAACCCCCTGGTCCAATTATCCATGCATTGCCTCTTTGCTCCAAATCTACCCTTCTTTGCCCTGCTCTGTGATACTGGAGATGGACCTTATAAACACTTCTCCTGTGCCAGCTGGCATAATATTAGGCTTTGTCAGTGAAAGGTGCCGAAGGGACACTGCAGGAGGAAGTGGCTTCTCTTCCTGGTTCTGGTGTGCTTTTTCCTTCTTGCTCCTGTGACACGTACCTACTAGTGCTATGTGGAACACCCAGAGGTGCTCATCATTTAGTGTATTTTAGTCATACTCCAGACACAGCTTTGGTGATACCCTAGTATACGGCTTCCCGGCAAATGTGACCAGCACCCAATGGGTGGTTTCCTGCTTTCCAGCACCTCTGTGAATTCCTCTGTCTTCCAGTAGTCATAGAAACATTCTTTCCAATGAGATCTGAATCTCAGCCTTGGTGGCAGGGGTCCTCTTCCAAGTTTGCTCCTTTCTTGGGTACTCTGCCTGAGCCCTAGAAGTAATAGGTGCTCCCTATATTTGCTATTCCTGTATTCTTCAGAGTTCTCTTTATCCCTTAGTAATTAATTCCCTGGTTACTACTTAATAATTCCTTATATTAAATTTTCCCTGTTTAAATCATTGGTGTGGTTTCTGGCTCCTAACTGGACGTTGACTGATTCACCCCCAAACCAACAATAAAGAATCAAATCCATAAACCCACCCCTAAAACAAATTTGCATAAAGCTTGATAATAGAAACAGCATGGCATTCAGCCATACTTGCTAGCTGTGGTAGCTCATGCATGTTGTCACTGATCTCCTGGCTCATATTCTTTTTTGGGGCAGAAGCCAGGCCCATAATTCTTCCATTTCCTGCTGGATCTCTTCCTTCAGCTTCTCCCAGCAAAAGGCCAGGCATGTGTGTAGCTCTACAGCCAAAAGCCTGCTTCTTCTGCAGGTGACCTGCATTGTCGAGGGTGGAGGAAGTAAGAGATAGTCACAGATTCCAGTTTGTCCTTATTTTTCTCTGCTTCACCTTCAGTTCTTCTTGACTGCTGGACCTGAAGTCAGAAGCCTTCCCTCAACTTCACCAGCTTCTACAATTGTGAAAGGTCTATAATAAATCACTTTTAAAATGTCACTCATGGTGGTTCTGCTAACATGATCAGATCTTCACTGATAAACATGGTAAATGATTAAATTATTCAGCTTAACAAAAAGCAAATCATAAGTGACTTGGGTCACTTCAGCAATTGAGTTTCTATTGACAATTCTTATTTCCCCTATGTTTCTTCTTATTTATTTCTATATAATTTCTAAGTTTAAAAGGTATCATAGATATTTAATGTGTGAAAATTTTTAAATGCTGTTTCTTTCAATAGATGCCCATGGGAAGGCCCATAAGAAGGCTAGTTTTCTGGCTGCTCTGAGTTATGGAGATTAATTCCTAAGTGGCTTAGGATGCAGGAGAGCCTGGCCTATTATTGTAACAATGTTCTCCATGCTGACACGGGAATGAGAGAAAGAACTAAGGAGTCCAGAGAAGGTTAGTACGTATGCGTTGACGTAAAACTGGAGTGAGGCTGGAACTGCACTTAAGTTAGGGAGAGAAGACTAAAAGCTGATTCTCAAGCTCTAGCCATTTGTTCCTAGTTTCTAAGCCCAATATTCATTTGTACATCATTTTTGAGATTTGTCCTTTTTTCCTGAGCATGCTCAGTATGACTTGCCAGTTCTCAGAAGTATGAGCTTCATAAATTCCACCTTCTGTTTTATAAGAGGATGGGAAGGGAGGTAGGAAGACATAGAGATGTACAGCGACTTAGCAGCAGAGAAAGAGCTCTTGATGTGGAAAACCTTTGGGTTAGATCTTTAACTCAGGGACTATGGACAGACTCTTTCAAGTAGATTAAAAAGATCTAGCCTTATCAATAAATATGTATTGAGGGCCTACTACATGCAAGAAGGTAGGGAAGCCTCACCAGTTAGAAATGGTAGACAAAACAAAAAGGGTGGGCAGAGTCAACTGACAGTATCTAAGGGCATGTTCACTTCATGATTAGGCTTTACCTGTGGCACTTCATTTGGTGCCAAGTTCCCTACTAAAAACAGATCTGGGGATAATTACTAGGCTCTCCTGACTCAGAGTCCATAAATCATATAGTAGCTTAAGCCAGGAATCCTTTCATACCACTTTCCTTGAAGTCTTGGGCCTCGTGAAGCTGTTTGTGCATGTGGCTGAATCGTGAGTCAGCTTGGCTACCACGGGTATATTGCTTCCTATTGCACATTTCAGAGGGACATATTAAGTGCATTGTTCAGAGTATGGCTATCTAATTCCATATATTCTTCACCAGAAAGGAGAGAATAAGGAAATTCTGCCAGATTTGTTTGCTGTAAGAACTAATCTATTTATGAAAAGGCATAGATAGAAGAGTAAGAAATGACAGAATTTAAAATTTCATTTTGAACATTCTAGTAAATTCGTATAAGCTTTATAGAATTGTCAAGGAAGTTAAACTCTTACAAATACATCTAATCTCTTCCCCCATTAATTTCATTCATTCATTCATTCAACAAATATTTGACTTTTTTTCCCATTTTTACTGAGAGGCACTGGGATATAGCAGCAAATAAGACAGAGAAGAACTCAGCCTCATGGAATTTATTTTCTGGTAAGAAAAATAGTCAAACATGTAAACAAACTAATATATAAAATAACTTCAGGTGCTTTAAAGTTCTGTAAAGAAAAATAAAGTTGTAGTAGAATGGATGGGGGGTACTATTTTAGAAGATGATTCAGTGTTCTATATTAAATTTCCTACACATAGTATGCTATAAGTGTTATAACAAATACAACCACAGATATGCCTTAAATATACTTAAGAGGAAGGGATTCTTATAGTTCCATGATAAATCAAACTGAATATATTTATATAAATTACAGTGAGCTTACATACAGACCAATGAAACTTACCCTATAGAAAGCACTGGTCAAAGGGAGTAATGCTGCAGCAATGTTATATTCTTCTAAACTTGAACAATCCTTAAACAAAACAAAGACAAACGAGCGTTATTAGGACATTTAAGATAAATCAGAAATATATGGAAACCAAAACTCTAGTATTCTTTGTCTGCTGTCCCATGGGGTTTTTACTTTTATTCCAAATTGTTGCTAGGGTGTAGCTAGGTAAGTTTGAAAAAAAAAAAAAAAAAAAAAAAGAATACTGTCCCTGCGGACAAGATGGCAGGTTCACGGTTACCATCTGTAGAGACATGAAACAGGTGTGCCTAGAAGCAGATTATAAAAGGAGTTTCTTTACAAAACATCGTTTTATACCACATGATAAGTATCTTGATTACCATGGCAGTAACAGCAGTAAAATGGGCGATATCAAGCAGAACTATTTTGAAACATTTATTTCCAATCCAAATGGAGCTTTAAATCATGTTTGTCATAAATCTACATATTCTTCTCTTCCAGACAACTATAATTGCAAAGTAGAGCTTGCTTTGACATCCAATGGCAGGACAATAGTATGCTACCACCTCTCTGTGGATATTCCATATGAACATACAAAATCTAACCCTTACCTAGATCCTGCGCATAATAATGAAGAAACACATGACCATGCTGAAAACCAGATTAGAAGTAAAAGATGAACATCTGGAGCAAGGACCCATGATAGAACAACTTAGCAAAATGTTCTTTACTACTAAATACAGTTGGTATACTCATGGACAGTATCACAGGTGTCAGGAACCCGAACCCCCCAAAAGACAGATGATTTTCAGGTTCTCATTAGGAATCAAAGAGAAATGTTATCTTTTGCCTCATTTGCCATTTGAGAAAATGTAATCTGGTATATTTACTAATATGTTATATAGTAAAGTAGTAATAAAATATCTTTTCATATTAAAAAAAGAATATTGTGCCTTAAGCACATTGTTTTAGAAATGAGGTAAAAGTACATTTGGGAAACATATCTTTTTGATACACTATTAGTAAGCACCTATCTTTACTTTTCTGCTCTACAAAGACTGTTAAAAGAATATAATTCACTCAAAAAATAAAAATTTTTTGGCAGGGGCTATAATATATTTAACTACCATACTTCACTGAGTCTAAGATACACATTTTTTCACATTTTAACATCTCTGAATTTGGGATGCATATTATAATTGATGGTATCTTACAATTATGAGTGGCTTATGAGTGGCAGTATTTTTTCTTTCTGAGTGGTACATAAAAAGGGTATCTTGCTATTGATGGTGTCTTAGATGCAGGCAAGAAATATCACTGGTGCTAAAACCATTGGGTAAAATGTTGGGGAACAGGTTATTCAGAAAATCTCAAAGTATCACCCACAAATTACTATTAATCATAAAGGAAAAAAAAGTACTTTTACAATGGAGAGATCTGGTAGGCACCACTTTCACCAAGCAATTAACCTAGTATTACCAATAGTGGGAAAACCTGACATTATATGCCTCTGATGTGATGCAAAAATATAAACATATCACTGCTTATGTATTATTCTTGCCAAAGACATCTAACTTGAATCTCATTCTGAGAAAACAATGTGGGATATTCTAAAAAAAAAAAAAAAAAAAGGCCTAAAAGTCAGTGTTAACAAAAAACAAAAAAAATTTAAAAATGGTGAAGGGACAGTCCTAGATTAAAAGAAACTAAATGGATATAGCCAAATGTAACGTGTAAACCTTGATTGGACTCTGAACAAAAACAAACTACAAAAGACATTTTTGAGACAACTGGAGAAATTTAAATATATTTATATTTTAAACATACATCAGATTATTAGTGATCTCACACTAATTTCCTTAAGTGTGATAATGGTATTATGGTTATACTGGAGAATATTCTTACTCTTACAGGATGCATGACTCATGATGTTGTAATTTCTTTACAAAATAACTTGAAGGTAGGGACAGGGAGAAATGGAAGGGGAGAGAGAAAGAGAGAGAGAACAAATGAAGCGAAATGTTAATAATTAATTAATCAGGTGATAGATATAAACAGATGTTTATGGTTGTGGTGGTTTGAAGTTATATGTTCTTAAATCTATCCAATCCTGTGGACCATTGTAGGTAGGATGTTTTGATGAGACTACTTCAGTTAAGGTGTGACCCATGTCATTCAGGATGGGTCTTAATCCTATTATTGGAGGCCTTTATAAGAGAATGAAATTCAGGCAAAGAGAGAAAGCCACAGGAGCAAGAAGCTGAAAACAACAAAACCGGGATGAGAAGGGAGAGACCAGCAGAAGCCACCATGCACCATGTCACATGGCAAGGCCATGTGACAGAGGAGCCAAGGATCACCTGCAGCTGGTCTTCAGGAAGAAAGCATCACCTTGATGATGCTTTGATTTGGACATATTCCTGGTTTCAAACCGTAAGCTAATAAATTGCCAATTAAGTTTAAGCCAAACCATTTCATGTATTTGTTTTAAGTAGCCTAGGAAACTAAAACAAGGGTACTATCCTAACTTCTCTGTAGGTGTGAAGATTTTTAGAATAAAAGTTTGGGGAAAAAGTTAATTTTTACAAACACTCAAAATCTCTATTCTGGATATTTGGATACAGTTATATTAATGAGTCCTTCCTCTGTCTGACAGTGGAAAGTAAATATAAGCCACAGGAAGCCCAGAACCTGGACCAGTGCCCAAGAGCCACAAAAGCTGCAATTGACCCCTCCCTCGAGGGCCAGGTATAATGGTTACAGCCCCGGAGCTGGGACCCCTTTCATCCCTGACAGATTAGACAATGTAGCTATCTCCATCAACATATAAATTCTTCATCCATCAGTTATTCATGTTTGTGTGAACTGATTTTATATTCACAGAGTTGGGATCTTAGATATCGATTATTCTAGTACAATTTCTCTACTCTCCAGATGACAGAAAAGAGGCTGGGACTGGAATCCAGATTTATCTTCCTATGAGTGTAGTATCTTTTTTTTCTCTACTCCCTTCGTCCTTAATTGCTTTCCTCCTATTCTTGAGGTGGGGATATGATTTTTTTGAGCTTCCAACACTAATTTTGGAGTGGTGAAGGAGGGAGTACAGGGGAGAACAGGCCT
>PVKY010005903.1:0-16691 GCA_004027775.1 Bradypus variegatus
CACCTGGCGGGCCCTGACATTCTCAGTTCTTCTTCCAAAATTGCCTTCTTTATTGCACTCTCGGTCCTCGTTCCAACTTCCCATGGACCCTCCCTCAGGTGGATGGGCAGGCCGTGGGCTTGGGCCCCTCCCCTGGCCTCTGGACCCAGCCAGCCACCAGGCTCCGGTCCTCTTCTCCCCCAGGAGGCCCGGTCGTCAGAGGCCTGGGGCTGGGAAGGCCACAGACGTGGTGCTTGGTCATAAAATCTACAAAACAAAAAGGCACAGATGTCACAAGAAGGGAATAAGCACTCAGGAGAAACACATACTTCTCTGCTTCTGTGCCCGGTACTCCAAGACAAACTAGGGTCAGGATCTTTTAGAAATGTATTCCCGACCACCGCACTTGTCAACTAGAAGGAAAATGTGTCCCACAGCCAGGGTTGGAAGACAGCCGCGAGTTCTGCCATTGAGGGCCTAGGAGTGACCACAGCAGGCTGACCACACGAACAAGGGCACACTGGTTGCCCCTGAGAGGGGTCAGGGCCTGAAAACTTTAAAGTGCCCGAGGGATCAGGGTCACCCAGAAGCAGTGGCCCATCTGCACTGAGAGCTGTCGGAGTGCTCGTGACAAGGCTGGATTCCTGGCTCCGGCCAGACCTGCTGAACCATCTCTGGGAGTGGCGTCTGGAACCAGCTCTACGGCAGTGGTTCCCAAACTCTACTGAGCTTTGGAATCACCCAGAGGGCTGCCAAAACACAGCCTGCTGGGTCCCTTACCTGGTTCCTAGTTCAGGACGCCCGAACGGGGGCTCAAAATGTACATTTCTAACAAGGTCCTTGGTGAGGCTGACGAGGACTGCACTTTGAGAACCATCGGTGCCAGTGGTTCTTGGCGACAGCCACACACTGGAATTCAGGGAGTTCTTTCAAAAACCCTGATTCCAGGGAGAAGGGGGACCCAGGCTTCAGTGTTCTTCCAGGTTCCCCCAGGTACTTCCAAGCATGCCTAAGCCTAGAACCACTCTCTCGCAGATTTCCCAAACTTCCCTGAGGCCCACCCAGGAGGCCTGTTACACACACCCATCATCAAGTCTCTCCCCCTAAAAATTCAGGTTCATGGTCTGTTTTAGAGCCTGGGAGTCTATTTTTAACAAGCACGGGCTGATTCCTCAGGCAATTTGGGAAATACAGCTAGGGCTGATTTGAGACTGATGCAGAGGAAGAGGGGGGCTGTTTCCAGGGGGGACACAACTTCTCCAAGGCAGGATGATAGCAGCAAAGGCCAGCCTAGCTCCAGCAGCTGCCCACTACCTGGCTGCACACTAGAATTGCCTGTGGGCCTTAAAATCCCAATGCCCAGGCCCCAACCCCACATATTTGGATTTAATCTGTCTGAGGAGGGGCTGGGCTGCTGGCATATTTCCAAATCTCCCCAGGTGAGTATAGCATCCAGTGTACAGAATCACTCTTCTACAGCAACCAAAGAAAGCCTCTGATCTACTCCGCTATCCAGCTGCCACCTGCAACAGACTGGGACTAGAACAGGAAAATCATGGATTGAAGGAAGCTCGGGGGACTCAACTGTCTTGATTAACGATGGGCTATGCAGAAAAGGTTTCAACCCTCTAAAACTACTCTTGGTTTTTCAAATTATAAAGGTAATATATATTCATTATTAAACATCGGGGAAAACATGGCAAAGTACCAAAACCGAAAACTGCATGTACTTTTTCTACCCGGAGACAGTCACTTTGGCACATGTCTTCTAGTCTCTGTGTGTGAGGATGTGTATTTATTAAGTGGCCTTGCTGTTCTCGCAGGGATTTAGTTTTGTTGTGAGCATCTCCCAACTCAGCAATAGGCAATGCTTAATGCAGAACACACCCTGAGCTGGGTCCACTCTTAAGTGCTTTCTGTCCCTGATGTCACTTAAGTTTCCTCTGAGGCAGGTTCCACTGTCATTCCTCATTTACAGAAGAGGAAATGGAGGCACAGAAGTCAAGTGGCTGCCGGGCCCTGCAATTTGCCAGGCACCAGGCTGAGCACGCCAAACGAATGCTGTCCCTGGAACTTTACAACCACCATTATCCCCCCCCCCCCCCATTTTAAAGAAATGGAGGCACAGAAAAGTTAAACACCTTTCCCAAGACATGCAGCTTGTCGGTAGTGGGGAAAGGCTTCCAACCCAAGAAGTGTGGGCATAAAACCCAGTCAACTGCTGCATCTTACACGCTAAAGAAAAATTCCTCAAAATATGTGAACTGAATGGACAAGCAGCTTTCTGTCATATGCACATGATTTAATTAACCAGATGCCACAGTTGGACATTCATGCAGATTCTGATCGCAAACATTTGGATAGACAGCATTGTGCACAAACATTTATGCATGTCCCAGATTATTTAGACTCAGTCCCTAGAAAAGGAATTAGTAGATCATGGTGTGTTATTTATTTTATACATATTGCTGAATTTGACCTTCGATAAATCATTCCAATTTATACTTCCACCTGCAGTGCTGAGGAGAGCTTGTCTTGCTGAAATTTTCCCAGCCCTGGTTGCTAACAACTAATTTTTCACCTCATTAGACAAGGGAAGTACCTTCTCATTGTTTTAATATGTATATTTGACTACCAGTAAGGGTAATTTGTTTGTGTGCCAAGGTGTCATTAAACCACATTTTGTGGTTTCAAATGGTTTCTAAAACCCAGCCCACTTTCCAGCTCGTAGCCCAGGAGACTGAAGAGGAGAACAGGGAGGTGTCCTGGGGCCACAATTTCTGGACAGCAAGAGGTTGGTGATGTGGCTGCATGACCATTCCCGACACGTGGCAGAAGGTGCTGCAGTGCCAGGGCCCAGGGTAAAAATTCTTGTTACTGCCATGGTTGTCTGGAATTCCTTCTTTCCCCTCAAAGGTGAGGGTGGCTTCTCTAGTCCTGCCACCATCGCCACTCCCAATAACCTACTAAGCAGCCACTTCAAGCATATCTTTAATTTTGAATTGAAAAAGTAAAAAAATATTTAAAATCAGTGTGAGTGAATGGCCAAAGTACTTCTGCATTTCTGACTCGTCCACAGGGGGACACTGGCCACGTCAGGAGCTCACGGTTTCTTTGCTGCTGTCAGTAAAACGTCCTGAATGTTTCGGTTTCTGATGCTTTGCCGAGCACTGCTGGGCCGGCTTCGGGGAGGCTGGTGGTCTGGGAAGCTGGCACCGCTGTCCCCTCCCCGGGTACAGCAGCGAAGCGCCCAGGAAGCTGTGTCCCTCCCTTTAGGACTCCTCGGTGACTCGGCTGCCCACCAGCAGCCTGGGGGCAGGGCAGAAGATGAACTGTTCAGAAGTTCTCAGTACCTGCTGGACTGCAGGGTCTCAGACTCTGGGGAAAGTCCAAGGGCAAGACTTAAAAACTGCAACTTATTAAACCACGACAGTTGTCAGAGATACCACTGCAGAGACAGTGCGAGACATCATTAGGAAGAACACGGCCGATGTCCTGTCTCAGAGGGAACATGCCTGCTCGCCTCGTCTCTTAAGCTGATGGTGTGTGGGCCTTTATTAAAACCTTCCTGACTCCTGTCAGTCCCGTAAATGTGTTCCTAGAGCTCCAGACTTTGGGAAAAACAGGGCACTGTGGTTTATGCTCGTTTTCTCAACTGAGGTTTTGCTTTCACAGCAGGCATGTGTTGTGCTGAGGACGGGGGCTGAAATCCCAAAGGTTATGTACTCTGAGCACAATCAGAAGAAAAATAACATAAATAGGACAAGGATGGAAACAGACTGTAAAAGGCTCCTTTCCTCCAGAAGTTGTGTGCTCAGTTTTCTCTAGAGTGAATCTCTTTCCCTACCCTGAAATGTTATGTTATCTTAAATTTGTCAAAGCCACCATATCTAAAACTCATCAAAATGGCAAACAGTCTGGATTAATTTTTATTTTCTATTTGCACACTATACCAATTTAAGGAAAATAAAATCATGTGGGAAAATTTAAATAACCTATTTGAAAACCTCGTCCATGTTACATGGAGAAGTACAAAGCCATTCGCTTAACAAATGTCTACTTTGTGGTGGAAGTAGCCAGGCTCTGACAGGTGCAGGTGGGCCCCACTTGGGGCACAGTTATGGTAAAACTCTCCTTCAGACACATTATCAAGTGAGGATATTCTATTGGCTTCTATGTGTGACATCCACTGTCAGCTAAAATGCACACTACCCTAGATGGCTTCAAAACCAAGAATATCTTGTAATAGCTTTGAGAATATAAGGTGAGGTCCAATTTTTCTTTTTTTTTTTAAAATGAAACTAGTTACTCACACATCAGGAAAAAACTTAACAATGGGACTTTTTACAAAAACAAGCTGAACACGTTAAAACACTGTGGGAAAAAGATAAGGAAAGCCAAGGGGAATGTGATAGCCCAAATAAATTGTGTTGATAAGTTCAATGAGACAAGCAGGACCTTAAAGTACAATTCCCAGGAGAGCAGGATAAAGACAAAGGAGAAGTTATACTTGCTAACAGCTCCCTGCCTTGTCGCAGAAAAGAGGGTGATGCAGTGATGCCTACAAAACAGCTGATAAAAACCGTTTGGAAAGTATCTGAAACATGAACATGTGAAAAGCAACATGCCTAAAGGAAAATTAACAAGTGTATTCACTGAATGTATAAAGCTGATTGTGAAAAGAAATCAGGAGAAATTTCTGTTTAATCACATGACCCATTTTCAATCACAAGAGAAAATATGGTCCTTCTTTTAAAAAGAGTAAGAGGATACTTCGAATGGGGCAATATTTGAAGTAACTTCCCATCACTGAGCCACAGGCTCTAGGTGTATCTTCTCAGCAGACGGCGGGGTCTGCAGCAGCGATGCCTGTTATAAACTGGGTCCGCTACAGCCTAGCACCGTGCCTTCCCCTGGGGGACACTGGCAAGATGTGGGGTTCCTTCATGAATGAAGTCCTGTACCTTGTCGTCCCAGGGGTGGCCCCAAGGGGCTAGTCACTTACCCTCCCCTCTCTGGAGGTCAGGCTGGAGGTGGGGGCTGGCCCACTAAAGGGGTCTCCAGGCCCCGGGACTGATCCCCGATTGGCGATTCTGCTGGTGAAGCAGATGCCTGCTGTTCTCCGTGGCCTTCAAGCCCTGGGGTCCCATTCGGGGCCCTTTGCCACAGCTGAGTCCTTTCGGAAGCTCGGAAGCCACCCCCTCTTGCAGATGGACCAGGCGGTCTCACCCAGACGGACCAGCTGAGCATGAAGGCCGTGTGTGTTGCTTAAGGAACATCACGCTCCTCTAGGAGAAACTGTCTTCTTCTAGGCTGGCGACCGGCACTTCGGCATTTCTTCAGAGTGACCTCAGATTCTGCAGCCCCACGCTGGGCATCTGCCATGTCCTCGTGAGGGGGCCGCCACGTTCCCCAACAGAATATGCTTGTGAGGCGCTTCCGGCCTGGAAGCCTGCAGTCAGCTTTTCCAGCATGCCTTGGTCTACTCACTACGCTGCACTGTGCAAATAACCCTGAGACCCAGGGTGACAAATAGGTTAATCTGGGGAAGGAAAATATGGGGTCAAGAAAAGATTAAGACCAAAGTGAAGGGGTAAGCAGAAATTAAACATCAGTCAGAAAAGACAGAGCTGTTCTGAAAACGTAATGGGGTAAGTATCACTAGTTAGCCAAGTTCAGTTTGAACAAGAATAGTCTGTTGCATTGGCAGAGGGATAACTAGAAAATGCCCAAGTGCCTGGTCAGGCAGAGAAACTACTGTTATATGCCTGCTTCTTATGATGACTCAGTAAATGAGTATTAATAGCGTGGATTCCAATGACATAAAGTACCTGGCCATCTATTTCAGGAGATTCATTTTTATTATTTTCCAAAATATATAAACTTAACAATGGGTCTGGAAGAGGAAGTATAATTATTAGAACTTTATATGGTGCTAAATTTAGACACATGAACAAGGGGAACAGAAAAACCAGCCAAATGCACCGAAGTTATCAGTGTGCACAATGGAAACTAAGTGAGACTCGTCTTGGAAAAGCACCTACTTATGTACCGGCAGGAAAGCACCAGAAGTCACAGCTACTTAGCAACAGAGGCTTCTGGACTCCTAAGCCTGGGTCAGGGTTGTACAAAGATGAGCTCAGAGCAGAAAGTCACTTTGGAAGCCATCCCCGCTGCAGAACCACGGGGTTCTGCCTCTGTAATTCTCAGATGGCTACAAGTGGGCACAAGTTGCCCTCTTGTGTTTGCCAGCAGTTTCCTGAATCTTCCTTGGGCTAGGACTTGAATGGACTTTGCATATGCTCCTAAAGGCCTTTTAGATACCCATGGTGAGGTTGGAGGCTTGCCCGAGCCCTACCTCAGGGAGTGGGGCTTGGGGGTGTTGCTTGCTTTTTACAATTGAGTAAATGCACCGGTGTGACAGACTGACCCATTTTGCAAACTGCGGTGAAAATGCTGGTACAGATCTTTTTAATATATGTAACAAGACCAGGAAAGACCCTCTGTTGAAGGGCACACTGCTGAGGTTAAGTCTAGTCCACACTGATCCACCCAACCATGCAAAAAAGGAATAAAATATAAGGAGGTGGCCAAGGAATAAACATAAAGGAAAAAGGAGCGAGTTCTGCAGGTGAGGAGGCAAAACAAAGTAACACGGAGAACGGCAGGCGGGAGTTGGTGGAAGGCGCTGAGTGCACAGGGCGCTCAGCATGTGCACTCAGCCATCCTCAGTGGAAGGTGCTGGAAGCACTTGTAGTGAGCCATGTCATCTTTGAACAACATTCTTCCGACAACTGCACTGATGAGAGAACAAAGCCAGTTTCACAGATGACTCAAGTCAATCAGTTCTTTCAATTCGACCACCCATTTTACTGATTAAAATGGCAAGAATACATGGATGACTGAATTTGGAGGTGAGAAGATACTTGGGTCCTCTTTCTTTCAGCAGAGCCCCCCAGAAGGATGTGTGCAAACATCCTCGCCACACATGGATGCCCAATGGCAGAGTCCACTCTCCATCGACAGAAAAAATCATCTGGGCAACCATCGTGGTTCAGCCTCAGAGGCCACGCCAACCTTTAGGAAGTGTCTTCTGAAGTGGGGAGAAAGGGCCCCAAGTGGAGTTACCAGGAGTGGAGTTACCAGGAGAAGCCCAGTCAAAGGAGAAGGGGCCCATCCTGCTCCCTCCCTCGCAGACACAGGGCTTCCCACCTGCTGCCCAATAGCTCTCCCCTCACTTCCTCCAGGCCACTAATCACATTCTGCCTAATTAGGAAGGAAGGGCTCAGACTCAGAAAAGCTGAATGAAAAGACGACGCCTGGGGGCAAGCCTGGGGGTGCCCAGTGACCCTGCAGCCAACCCCAAGGGGCCTGCATGGGACCGAAAGGCTCCTCTAGTGGCAACACACCAAGGAGTTGTTCAGGGAGTGGAGCCTGGGTTTAAAGGTGGACACCACAGCTCTCTAATCGGGTGCTTAACCGTGCTCTGCCTCAGTTTCCTCATCTGTTGAAGGGCAGGCAATCATTCCTTCCTTTGCAAATATGTTGGGCAAGAGTCAATGAGATAATATATTTTAACTGTTTAGCCCAATGTCTACAACATAAGAAACACTTGTGTTAGCTATTATTAACGATCACTAACCTAACTAAAATATATTGGGCCTTTAAACTCAGGGGAGGAGATAATTTTGAAATTCTTTTTCCTACCATCATCCAGGGAAGGGGTACGTGTAGCTCAAAGGGCAGAGTGTTTATTTTAACTTGGTGATTATTTTAGGTCTGTATTGTCTTTTTCTGAGTTGTAATCAATAGGAGTTCAAAATAACAGGAAATGATGAAATAGCTGACTGTCATAACATGGCTGTCAGGAAAAAGCCACACCCATTTCCATAATGATGATGTAGAACAAACCACTATTTAGTTTATTAAAACTAAGAAGGAAGAGCAAGCTCTAATCCATTCCCTCACCGAAGGTCAACAGGTAAGGCACATTATTTCGGTCTTTTCATACTTTCTCTTTAATCAGGATATATCAGATTTCCACCAAAAATACAGTCGGTCCTCACTATTCATAGATTCCTTATTTGCGGATTCGCCTACTTGCTAAAATGTATTTGCAATCCCAAAATTGACACTTACTGCGCTCTCACGGTCATTAGTGGACTTGTGCACAAGGGTGAAAAATTGAAGTCACCCAATATGCAAGTTTCCAGCTGGGGTCAAACAAGGGACGCTCTGTCCTCTTTTTCCAAAGTGCGTGCTGCAAAAAAGTATCCTTTCCACAGTGTATTGGTGCCATGTTTTTCACATTTGTACTTTTTGTTGTTTAAAATGCCCCCAAGAGTAGTGCTGAAGTGCCATTTGGTGTTCCTAAGCACAAGAAGGCTGTTATGTGCTTTACGGAAAAAATATGCATGTCAGACCTTGTGCTGGTTTGGAAATATCATGTCCCCTAGAAAAAGCCATGTTCTTTGATGCAATCTTGTCGGGGCAGGCCTATCAGTCTTTTGATTAGACTGGAATCTTTTGATTGTTTCCATGGAGATGTAACTCACCCAATTATGGGTGAGAACTGTGGTTGGGTTATTTCCATGAAGGTGTGGCCCCGCCCACTCAGGGTGGGTTTTGATTAATTCATTGGACTACTTAAGAGAGGTCAAGAGCCAGCCAAGACACTTGCTGATGCTTGGAGATACTTGGAGCTGCAGACAGAAGAACATTTGGAGATGCTAAACTAAGAGATGAAGCCCCAAGTTTGCCTCGGAGAAGCTGAGAGAGGACTCCCAAATACTTAGAGAAAAAGCCACTGAAATCAGAAGCTGAAAGCAAAGCAATCCAAGAGCAAAGGGCCAGCAGACTCAGCCACATGCCTTCGCAGCTGACAGAGGTGTTCCGGATGCCATCAGAATTTCCTCAGTGAAGGTACCCTCTTGTTAATGCCTTAGTCTGGACATTTCTATGGCCTTAGGACTGTAAATCTGTTGCAAAATAAACCCCCTTTATAAAAGCCAATCCATTTCTGTTATTTTGCATAATGGCAGCATTAGCAAACTGGAACAGACCTGCTTTCATCAGGCGTGAGTTTTAGTGCTGTTGGCTGTGAGTTAAGTGCTAATGAATCAATAAATACCTTAAATATGGTGTCTTTAAACAGAAACACACACAAAACAAGATTATATATTGCTAGATTGATGGAAATGTTGTACCACAGGGTGGTAGGCACCTAGCCCCATATCTCCCCTGGGAAGGATGGTTCACTATTTGCTAATTAGGTGTTAGTGGCAACACCTAATGAGACTAAACTGTATTTTCACTACTGTAGTCTGTGTCTTGCCACCACAGAAATGAAAAAGAGAGCCCTAGTGTTCCTCCCTTTCACGTTTCTATTACGAGCTCTCACTTGCATTTATTTGTTCATTTATTCAATAAGCAGGTGCTGAGTGTGTTTTGTGCCAGCCACTGTTCTTTAGATGCTAAGCTCAGAGTAATCAAGGAAGGAGAAGGCCGCCACTAGGTAGAGCAGACCAGAGAGCCCAAAGAGGCGGTAAAGAACCAATACCCCGTGTTCTCCCCTAAATGACGAGGACACTAAGCCCCAGTGGAGCCAGATAATGGCCTTTCTGTCCCACAGCTGGTACCTACCAGTATGTCCCCAGATGTCTGGTCTAGGCTCTTTATGTCTCATAAGGAACTCGGAGGGATCATCCTCTTTGAAGCAAAACCCACTCCACCTCTTTCTTGAGTCGTGTTTCCTGTCCTTCCACCCAGGGTCGCCCAGGTGGTTATTTCCCAGCTCAATGACTGATCCAATTCTTTAACCAAAGAAATGCAACACCAGCATGGCTCCTCCAGGCGACAACATGGCTCCCGAGACAATGAGGCTCTGGCTGTGCTGTTGCTGGGCGTCTTCTCCTCCACCGAGGGCACGTCCCCGGCCCTGGCCCTGCCCCTGCAAGCCTCCCATGCAGCAGGGCCACCTGCCCTTGGGAGACGCAACAGTGATGGAAAGCCAGGTGGGAACAGGGTGGGTGCTCCCTGATGGTCATGTGGCTCGTGAACAAAGCACAAAGCGTCTCAGAAGGTTCACAGAGAGACCACAGGGGAAAACAGGAGGGTGTGCAGCAGTGCACAAGCTCAAGAAAGACATGTTCTTCTCTTTGACAAGGTCAAAGCAACAATGCCTAAGAGTCAGGATATGAAATAAGCAGCTAAAGGACAAATAATGTTTGCAGATTTATAATTTTGAAGAAAGAAAAGAGATACATAGAAACAGATGTTAAGCGTGAAGCATACCTTTTTTTGGAAAACCACTATAAGCAGGATATGATTGGAGAGAAGCTAAAAAAGCCTCCGAAAATTAACTGTTTCCCATATCCAGTGGTGCTATCTAGAAGGAAGTCTGCTGATCAAACAAACCTCCCAAGATGGGGGCCCAGAGCACTGGGTCAGAGATTTCCCAGGTTGCCCAGTCTCTAGTTAGTCATGGCTGCCACTCGATGACAGGAGATAATTACCAGTGTTTCTTGTGCCTAACTAGCAAAAAAATTTACCAGAATTCCCAGGGCTAAGCAGAGAAGAACCTATTATGGTGTGACTCTCAGATTCAAACCTCATCTGTGTTATTTTACAACTTCCTATGACTATAATTTTTCAAAGGAAACCTGACTGCCTGATAAGGTCTTTTATATATTTTAATGGTAGCTGTTCAGGTTTGCTAATATTGCCATTATGCAAAATACCAGAGATGGATTGGCTGTTATAAAGGAGGTTTACTAAGTTGCAAGTTCATAGTTCTAAGGCCATAAAAGTGTCCAAACTAAGGCATCAATGAGAAGATACCTTCAATGAAGAACAGCCCATGGCGTCCGGAACACCTGTGTCAGCTGGGAAGACACGTGGCTGGAGTCTGCAGTTCCTTTGCTCCCAGGCTGCATTTCAAAATGGCTTTTTCCAAACTGTTTCTGGGTGTCTTTTAGCTTCTTCAGCTCCTGTGCATCTAAGCATTGGAGTCTTCTCAGCTTCTCTGGAGCAAACTCGGGGCTAGCATCTCCAAATGTCTCCAAGCATCTCCAAGTGTCAGCTACACTGTCAGCTCTTAGCTTCTTTCCAAAATGTCTCTCTCAGCTACTCCGAGCTCCTTCTGTTTGTGAGCTCTTTTATAGGACTCCAGTGATTATATCAAGACCCACGCTGAATGGGTGGGGTCCATATCTCCATGGAAATAATTTAATCAAATATTTCACCCGCAGTTGACTGAGTCACATCTCCATGGAAACAATCAAAAGACTCCAATCTAATCAACACTAATATGTCTGCCCCCACAGGACTGCATCAAAGAACATGGCTTTTGGGGGGACATAATATATCCAAACTTGCACAGTAGCTAAGGATTCTTTGGTTATAGCTTCTTGCATTTTTAAGCAGGCTGTTTTCTCCATGTAGAGCTAACACCTAGCTTTCCCCTTGCCCATTTTCCCTTTTTGCCCCTTAATTTCTGTGTGTGTGTTGGCCAGCAAGCCTTAGAAGAAGACAGCATGTACTTCAGTAGATAAACTTAGTTTAAACTGATGAACTAAAACAATACTTCCCATTATAACCTTTGAATCTAGATCTAAATACAAGCTCTCAGAAGCATCCTTTTTCTATTACAAGAGGGAAGACAGGGATGCCACCTATAAAATATTCTTAGTAAGCATCTGTTATATGGTAAAAACAAGGATGTCATGAAAATCTAGCATTAAATCTTTTGATATGTAGAACACTGCAGTTTTATAGACATTCAAGTTTTTTTAACTATAAGCCTATAAATAACTGCGATGACATTCGACACGGTCTGTGTGTTGGGTTTTTTCTACACAATATAAATGACTTTCATGCAAAGCCTGCAGCCAGTTTCATCACCACAATCAGTTACTGAGACCATTTAGGAGAGGTTTAGCATCTAAACGAGTTCTCTGTGAAGCAAATGACTTGGAGAAGGAAATATGCCAGGTTTTAGAGTTTTGGTGACTAGTGAAGAGGACATGTTTTGGGGTGCATGATCGGCTCCCCTGGCCTGGCCCTGGCCTAATCCTGAGCCCCTGGGGAGGGTGCGGCTCAGCACCCATGTCTACGTGCTCCCACCTGCCCTGTCCAATCCCCTCCCCTCCTGACCGGAGCAGGGTGCACACCCTGAGCAAGCTGGTGCATCCTCCCGATGTCCAAACCTATGCGAGTCTTTGTCAGAAATTTAAACTAAGGGAAAAGGACAGTGGTCAGCAGGGGACCCTGGGATCAAAGCACTGTGCAAAGACAGGATAGAAGTCACTGGAGCCAAGTTTACTGAGACGCAGAGACCAACTCTGTTCCGTAGAGGAGGGAGCAGACGCGCAGCGGCAGACAGACGGCCACGTGGGGACTGTGACAGGGATGCCACGAGCCCCCAGGGAGCAGCCGAGATCTGGAACCACCTCAAGTGACAGTCCAGTCCTGGACCCCACCTCTCTCATTCCCACTGCTGGTTCCCACTCCCATGAGGCCACTTCCTACCTGCAGGTGGTCCAGGAGATTCTCTGCCAGAGCCTCCCAGCACCCTCTCCCTCCTCCAGTTGGGTTCCAGTTTCTTGCATCCGAGGAATCCACAAAGGAGGGAGGCCTTAACACCAGGACCGGTCGGCCTCCTGGGAGCTTTGCCAAACCCGATTACTTCCTCCTCTACCAAGAGATAGTGTGTTGGGGGAGAAGCCGTCAACACTGACAGCAGCCACTCATTGGCCCAGTGCAGGAAGCCAATAGCCATCCTTCTCACCAGCCTCACCGGGTCCTCTCACTGGCAAATCCATCTCCACCTCGCTTCGAGTCGAGCCCTACTGAGTACTCAGCACTTACACAACCGCCTTGGCATATGTGTATTGGATTGGGTCCACTGAATTTAGTTTTTAAATAAGAGCTTCTACTAAATGCAGAACTCTATGTTAGGAACTAGCAGGATCAGAGATGAGTTAGATATGGTGTGAGCCTGCAGGAAGCTGACAATCCTGGGGCCAGCAGAAAGTGCTGGAAGGACACAGAGGAGAGTGTTATTAATTTCAACCGTTCAACTGGAGAAGCCTGGAAAAGAAGGTGAACTGAGTCAGGCTCACCAGGGAAAGTTGGGATTCCCAGAGGGAGGTGGGGGAGCAGCATTGTGGGTGCTTTCCGGTAGGGCCAGAGGATGGGGGGCACAGCAAATAACCCAGTGTGGCTGGCACGTGGGGGCAGGTGAGGGCACAGGAGAGGTGGGTCAGGGTCTTGGGGTGGGAGAAGCCCGCTGTACCCCGCCAGCAAGCTGGGGTGACCATGCACAGAGCTGCACACTCGGGGTGCAGACTCGAGCTGATCAAGTTCTCAGCTATAAGACCAATGATGCATCACATTGATATTAAATTTTGTAACATTTCTCTGATCATTAATTGAACAAACTGGGCAAGTGAGAACTGACTCCCGGACCTGTCTCACAATGAGAGCCTGGGAGAGCTGCAACATGTCACTTCCTCTTTCACCCCTGCTCATCCCAGAAGTGTCTTCCTCTCCCCATCTTGGGGCATCTAACAACAGTCAAAGCTTAGCCTCTTCAATAAGTTATGAAACCACCACTCTTCATGTTTGACATTTAGTCAAGGATCCATATTTCTCTCCCTCTCTCTCTTAAGTTTTACTGGATATAACTGGATAACTGGTCCTTAAAGAAGAAACTGCTTTTCTAAGATGATGCTAATTATCAGAGGAAAAGAAACTCATCCTGATCACTTTCACCAGAGTTCTTCGCGGTCCAGCCAAGCCCCAGGCTATGGACAACACCAATTTCCAGTAGCACCATGTTCCCTTCTCTTCTTTAGGCCCGACAGGATGGACACCTTCCACGGCTTCCCCAGGTAGGAAGGTAACCCAGCTGTGCTCTAAGTGTTGCCAGACACCCATGTGTGCTGGGGGAGGGAGGGAGCCGGACAAAGAGGGAGAAGTGACTATCCAGCCCAAGACCCCTGTAAGGGGCCTCACAAACTGAGCGCCACTTCGCGCTGGAGAGGCACACGGGGCACCTGGCTGGAGGCCTGCGGCTGTGGCCGGAGAGCCAGGCTCTCCCCCACTGCCTGGCTGCGTGGCCTGGGGAGTCACCCACATTCTCAGGGCTTTGAGCTCTTTGCCTCTATAATGACGAGACTGCCATCATGCCTAGGTGGCAGCCATCCCGCCAGAAGGAACAGAATGACCTGCATTCTGCCCTGGTCACCTTTCAAGCCACCTCGACCGCCCTCTTCCCAAGAAGTCCAGGGGATGCCGAGGACTGTCCTATAGTTTGGGACACGCTCTCAGCAGACCTCAGTCCCCTGGAAACTGCAGGGTGGGGGGACCCTGTGATTCTTCCCCAGCACCCCTGATGCCGTGGATTTGGGCAGGGCCATCCAGGCCCCCCACCCCTCACAGATGGAATTCTGAAGGGGCCATGTTGAGTGACTGAAGCCTGGGACTTCCAATTCATTCCGGTTCAGAATTCACATAAGTCACGGTACTGCTGGGTTTTCTTTCTCTCTTTTTATTATTTAATCTGTTAACTATTAGCACCTATTTATTTTCTCCCAAATCACTTTTTATCTGATGGGGGAAAATTAATCTCCTCCATGCCCAACTCTCGGTCTGCCTCCTGTTTTCTCAGGGCCAAGTTCTCTGTCAGCTACTAAAGGAAGAAAACATCTTTTCTTCTCAACCCAGGAAGTCTTGCAGCTGGTCTCCTAGGTTTTCGGCGCTGGCAGATTTTTGCAAACATGTATGTGTTTTCTCTTTCTACCCTACAAGGCAACCTTTGACTCCAAAGCTAACATACGCGTCTCTAGTCAGCCAGTCTCAGCAACACAGGAGACAGGCCGGGCCTGTCCCACCCTCTGTCACCTGTTCAGAGACATCCCCGTGATATAAAGCTGCTTGTGGGAGCCGTCACTCCCAATGGGGGCAGGGCCTCCTGCACTCTGACCAGGTCTCCCCACCTGCAGACTGGCTGGTGGGGCCGCATGGTCCTGGGGAACCTGTTACCACCCAAGGTGCTAGAACGTCCTGGGCAAGCTGGGTAAGAGCTCGAGAGCTATACCGCCAGCACAGAATTCTAAAGGGGGCTCTACAGCCTCCCACTCTGGGACCCAACTCCCATCTGGCCCCCCGAGTCTGAAGGAGGCCCCCACGGCCAGCACAGCACATTTGTCAGGACGCCATGGCCACTGTCTTCACCTTGACAGAAAGGAGCCTTCTGCTGTTTAACAGCAGTTACAATGGTGGGGAGAGCTAACTGCATCCATCAGCACAGTGTGTGCCTGGAGCTGAACCAAGCTCTGCCGGAAACACAAAACCAACAGGAGACAAGGTGCAAGCTCGATGCCCTGAAATCCACGCTGGAAGGAGCAGACATGCTCAGCACAAAACTGGAAACAGCCGGGTCTGTGCAGGAGGGAGCAAGGCTGTCCCAACCCTCAGCCAACTGTCCCAGCGCAGCCGCTCCCCGAATCCAGGGCAGGCTCACCTGCCAGGGAACGAGGGAGCTGAGCCTGATGCAGGGCTGGACACGGGCCCGAGTTCTGAAGGGCAAAGTTAAATGAAAGCACTTGCAAGTCCTTCTCCATTCTGGGGTCTCCTCCTACACCCACACCCCTGGTGATAACTCTTGCCCCTCTCTGGAGACATGGCTCTGACGTGGCCGCACTACCTGCTTTCACTGCGCCGGGTACAAATGGCGGCTGCCACCTTCACTCTTAGGTGCGGGAGGCTCTGAACCATATGATTATAGTGCCACCCGATTCTGCCTGAGCGCTGTCAAGCAGCAGGCAACATCCCCTCTCCGCAGAGCAGCTCTCACCCGGGAGACGAGCTCCCACCAGCCGACTTCACCTCACTGCCCTGCTGCGCCCACCTCCTTCGCCCACCTCATGCCTGCGATGTACAGTGGCATGACAAGGCCCCCCACCCAGCCCTTCTTCCCCAACCCGTGCCCGGTCCCCATGCAGCTTTGAAAAACAAACACATCCTTAGGAAATGACGATAAGGTTTCCCCTAATGAGAGTTTACGGCTCCTCTCCCAGGCTGGCTTGGTGGCCAGCTGCCTGCTCAATTCCCTTTTTTTTAAACTGCTCTCTCTCCTTCTCTCTCTTTTCCTTGGTAAGGAGACAGCCACAGATGCAGCTGTACCCAGTTGGGACCCACACACTGGGGCCAGTGTGTGCACAAGAGAAAGATGGGTCGGAAGCCAGTGGAATAATGTCAATACACAAGAAGAAAGATTTTCTTCCTCACAAATGGAGGGGAATACAGACCCCCTTTTAACTCTCCATAACCTATAAAATATTGACATATATTAATTAAAAAAAAACCTAAATACAGTGAATGTGTGCATGACATGAACAAGCTTTTGTAGCGTTTTAAGAGGGCACCTACCTGAAGTGATGTGAAGAGAGTACAAGGGAACAGAGAAGCAGAATGTGAAAATCAAGTGTCTAGCATGATAGAACCCGTATACTCAGCCACCATTTGTCGAAGGCCTACTATGGGCCAGAGCCAGTGCTAAGTGTTGTTGGGACATCCCAAGGACCCCAATGAAGAGAAGCTTCTTGTCCCTATCCCCCTCTCCTCCCCTGGCTCCAGCCAAATACAAAGACTTGAAGGCGTCTTTCATACATAACCCATGGCCAAGCACCCTAATCAAAAGGAAACGA
>PVKY010005904.1:0-16694 GCA_004027775.1 Bradypus variegatus
GGTCCTGTAGTCCTCAGTGAAGATAATTCCATGGGCATCCAAGTCAAAGCCCAGCTGCACAACTCTGATCTCCCCCTGCTCTTGAAGCTCCTTCTGTCTCCAAATGGGGGTGAAAAGAAGGGTGTCAGGGTACGATGTTCTGTTATACAGTTTTGGATGGGAAGATTTTGTTTGCCAGAATTGGGGGAGTTTTTCTCTCAGTAAAGGGGGCCTTTTCCAATTTAGCCTCCATCCACCCTCCTCACCAGTTGTCTGTCAAACAATCCATATGCATTTTCTAAGCCCAAAGATATGCCAGGAACTAAGATAAACTAATGATTAAGGAACTAATAGTCTAGATTTGGGGTGGGGGCAAATTGGGAAAAGTATGGGATAAAATGTTTAAAACAAATAAAAGTAAACCAGGACTCCTTCCAGGAATATAGCAAAAACCAACCTACCCACTGAAAACTAGTGAAAACGCTGGATAAAATATTATTTTTTAAATGGCTTTAGCATTAAAAAAAAAACAACACAAGAATATTAAGTAATTACCAGACTAATATAATTTCTAACTGAAACTAAGAACTCAAAAAATAAATGGTGCAGGGGGGTATTTGCTGATCTAGAAAAATTTGTATCCCAGTTTTGATGATCTAATGGGGTGAGAGAAACAAAACTCAGAGCATAAGTCATTCCAAAGACCCCTGTGCTCAGGGTAAGAGCGACCAGAATTAACTTGCCCCACCCCACACCTCCAGGGCACTTCTTATAGAAGTGCTGGCTTGGGATCTAAACCCAAGGGAAAATGGGGGAAAAATAATCTCTGAGAAGTAGAATCACAAGCTGCCTTGTGCAGATTTAAGGTGGAGTCCCCAAATCCTCAAGCCATAGATTTTGTTTCTATCTTCCCAGAGTGTTCCTGCCCCTAAAGACACCTGGAGAAATCAAAGAGAAATCCTCTAGAGAAATACATCATCCTCTAAGGCTAAAAGATATCTTGCAAATAATTTTTTAAGGCAAATAACAGCGCACATTAAAAAAATAACTAACCATTAGGAAACGCAGCACCATAAGCAAAAACGAATTAGCAAAAACTTCGGGATTATCAGGTACATATTATAAAGTAATTACATATTCTATGTTTAAGGCAGAAAAGACAAACATGAAAAGATCTGCAGAGAACAGAAAACAAACCATCCAAAAAGGATCTAGATTTGAAAAGGAAAAAAAGCAGAACTTTAGAAATTAAAGAATAAAATAATAAAAATTTTTAAAGTCTATGGACAGATTAAACCGTGGATCATAAGGATCCGAACAGAGAATTAGGTCTGATAATTTGGATCAACCCAACCTTCTGAGAAGAACTAAAGAAGCTGAATGATAAATACACACAATACACACACACACACTTTCTTGAAAGCATCAAAGAATTTCACAAAAAATTACAAGATCCTGAGGAATCATCAGGTTAAGCTCTGAAAGAAGACAAAATTCCAAAGAGATAAACTCAGTCTCTTAAAGCAGAGGTCGGCAAACTTTCTCTGTAAATGGCCAGATAATGAATATTTTAGGATTTGTGGGCCACATGGTCTTTATGGCTCTACAACTGGGTATAGCTGTATACTAACAAAACCTTATATACAAAAACAGGCAATAGGCCAGATTTGGCCAAGAGCCATAGTTTGCCCATGAAACTTGTCATTTTATTTAAAGGTATTCGCTCATCCTGGAAAAGCAACTTCAAAGCTGAGCTGTACTTTGGGCAGCCTAGAAGGGGAGAGGGTACAGAAGTTAAAGCCCAAAGCCCACTGTGCCGGTTTGGATGTATTATGTCCCCCAAAACGCCATTATCTTTGATGCATTCTTTGGGCATTTCCATGGAGATGCAACCCACCCAACTGTAGGTGATGACTCTGGATAATTTCCATGGAGTTGTGGCCCCGCCCATTCATCCTGGGCCTTGATTAGTTTACTGGAGCACTACATAAGCTCAGACAGAAGGAACAAGCTTGCTACAGCCAAGAGGGACACTTTGAAGAACGCACAGGAGCTGAGAGAGGAGCTGAAGCTTACAGAGACAGTTTGGAGATGGCCTTTGAAAGCAGACTTTTGCTCCGGAGAAGCTAAGAGAGAACAAATGCCCCAAGAGCAACTGAGAGTGACATTTTAAAGAGGAGCTGTGGCTTAGAGAGGAATGTCCTGGGAGAAAGCCATTTTGAAACCAGAACTTGGAGCAGATGCCAGCCACGTGCCTTCCCAGCTAACAGGGGTTTTCCAGATGCCATTGGCCATCCTCCAGTGAAGGGAAAAACACAAACTAGAACAAATGTATGCCACTATAACTAGAAGTTAATAATAGAGAGGCATATAGGGAAAAAATATATACCTATTGCAAACTATATACTACAGTTAGTAGTATTTTAACATTCTTTCATCAACAGTAACAAATGTACTATACCAAAACTATGAATCAATAATGGAGGGGAACACGGTTAGGGGTATGGGATGATCTGAGTTTCCTTTTTCTTTGTCTTTATTTCTTTTCTGGAGTAACGAAAATGTTATAAAAATTGAAAAAAAATTGCATTGACAGATGCACAGCTGTATGATGGTACCATGGCCAACTGACTGTATACTTTGGATCTTTGGAAAGTTGTATGGTATGTGAACAATCTCAATAAATTATATACACATTTAAAAATATATATAAGCACCTAACGAAACAAGATATAAATAGATGCATACAATATGATTCCATTTCTATGGAGTTCAAAACTGGATAAAATGAAGCTGTGCTATTTATGGACCACGCATAAGTGGTATAAAGAAAACCAAGGGAACAATTATTGTAAACAGTCAGTGTAGTAATTATCTCCCAGGGACATAAGACATTTTGATCATAGAGGGGTGTATGTGGAATGATGGCCGTGTTCTATATGCTGACCTGGGTATTTGTTTTACAAACATTCTTTAAACTATATAGGTACATGTATACACTTTTTTGCGATTTCTAAAGTTTTTTAAAAAATCTAGGTCACCACTGGTAGATTAAAAACAACAAATACTCTATAACGAATCTTCCTTTGTTTCTTCTTTACTTCCTGACATCATCGTTAATGTCTACTTGCTAAATCCAATAAACCAATTTCAGTTTTTGTTTTACTTGACCTCTTCACTGACCACTGTCTTGAATCACAGGTTCTAACACTGTCAACTACTCTCACCTTCTTGAAAATCTCTTCATTTCACATAGGCCCCTTCCTGGTTCCTCTCCTCTGGCAATTCCTTCTCAGCCTCCTTCACAGATTCCTCTTCCTCTGCTTTCCCCTTACATCAGTAGATGTCAAATTTTAAGGCACATTAAGAATCACTTGGGGCAATAGTTAGAAAATGTAGATTCCCAGATCCCACTCCAAGAGATTGTAATTCATTATTTTATGTGAGTCCCAGGAACCCATATTTTTGAATAATCAGCCCAAGTAATTCTGACACAGGTAGAACTCAAGCCACACTTTGAGAAATACTGCTATAAATATCGGTGTCTCCCAGCATTCTGGATTTGGCCCTACTATCTTTCAGTCTAAACCCGGGGGGCTTTTAACTTGGGCTTCAGAGGATCTGTGAACATTCCCCCCATCAAACATAAAAATTGTATTATACTTTGTATATAAGTGGCATATATGCTTTTTTGGTGAGGGGGGGAGCCATAACTTTCACCACCTTCTATCATTTATAAAAAGGTTAGAAATCACTCTTCTACTCACTCTTTCTACAGGATCTGATCTTAACCACAACCACAGGCTGAACCACAATTGACAGCCTGATGACTTCCACTTATTTTATGTCAGTAGCCCAGAATTCTCTCCAAACACTCATATCCAACTGCGTATTACACATTTGTTTTTGAAGGCTCTACAGCATCTCCAACTCAACCTGTACAAAACTGAATACAACAAGTGAATTCAACAGCAATTCCACCTGCTCCTACTCTATGCTCCGCCAATTCAATCTGTCATCTGGAAAACCTGAGAATTATCCTAGATTCCTTTCTCTTCCTCACTCTCCACATCCCTCATTCTCACCTCTCCTCTCCCTCCCTCCTAACTTGGGTTTTCACCAGTTCTGAGCCGCAACATCTACCTAATTGATCTCCCTGCCTCCAATCCACCCCGTACATCATTCCCACTCATGTTTAACATTCACCACCAGCTCATCGCCTTCAAGATAAGGCAGAAACAACATGATCGGACGTCGGCCTGCATCCCCAGTCCAATGACTCAGTTTCTCCCAAATTCTCGGGTAACCTCCGTGATTTGCCGTGCCCTCTTCAGCCGAGGGTCTTTTAACAGGGTCTGTCGCCTTTGCCCTAGCACCGCACTGCGTGGTACAGTGCCCGGCCCATTCTTACTGAATGGCTGGCTGACCGACTGACTGTCACAGTGACGCGGAACCTGGGAGTGCCCGCGAGGCCGGGGAGGGGTCTCCAGCCATCGCTCCGACGTCCCTCACCAGCTGCCGATCGGCCACTGTCCGGTCGGGCACGAGGCTGTACACCTGGCTCCTCAGCGCGATGGGCGGCAGCGCATCCTCGAACAGGCCTCGCGGGAAGAGCCGCACCAGCTCCGCTACAGCCGCGCGCGCCGACCCTGTGGGAGAGACCGGGTCAATGACTCGTGTAATGGTGCGGGGAAATACACCTAAAGGGGTTCCGGTCCCCCAGTATCTATGGATACCAGAGGCGATGCCACGCCCAGCTGGGGCCTTTAGCTCCGCCCTCGGGTTGTCATGGTTACCTGACTCTCCCCTCAGTGGATCAGCTTCTACATCCCCTGGCTCCCGCCGCCTCTTCAGTCCGAAGGTCTCCGGGACCAGACGATGCCTCTTACGGCTCATATCCCGGAACTTCTGGCTTTACGGTATTGAGGTAGGACTACGCGCCAAGAGGAGAGCGTGAAAATAGGATCTTCCGGCGCAGAACAGTGACGTATAGGCTCGGTCGTCCCTCCTTGGGCACCAGCTGGGCCAGTGCCGACGTGATGACGAAAAGAGGCGTCAGCCTGTCAGCTCTCGGGTCCTAGTTGCGAGGGGCGGTGTCAGTGCGGATACCACGGCTCCACCATCGCGGGGCCAAGGCCTGTTGCTGATTGGTTCCCCGAAGAGCACTCACATACGGGGATGCAAGGGCGGTGCGGAGGGGCGCCGGGTGGCCACGAAGGGATCAGCCTCTTGGTGTGAAGCCTAGCACCTCCGCCCTGCCCCCCGTATCCCGGTCCGTAGGGGTTATTTGCCACTGTCGCTGAATGATTGCGTCATCAAAAGCCGAAAACCACCTTTGCAACCCTCCTCGGTTTTTGACCTGCCTGCCATGACGTCAGAGCTCTGTGGCGGTGGATGAGCTTTGAGGTAACCAGATCCTTGATCTGAGACCAATCTTCTCACCGCGTTTGGATGGCCTGGGGTTCGGGGGCAGAGGTCATGGGAAGAAGTGGGGTGTGCATCTGGCCAGGTTCTGTTTGAGGGGCTGGAGCCTGGAAGTTCCAAGGCCAGAGCCTGGCAATCAGGAGGCTCGCCTAGTAATGACCCGGAGTATCCCTTCTCCAGGCCTCAATAGTTTCAGTAAAATGGGAATTTTTCCGTCTACTAGGACCTCATGGAGCCCAAAGGCACCAAGAGAAGGACTGAGAACGTAGAGGTAGCAGAGCCTAGAAACAAACTCCCCCGCCCAGCACCCTCACTGCCCACAGAGCCTGCCCTCTATGCTGGGCCCTTTCCTTTCTACCAGCGCCCTTCCGAACTGGGCTGCTTCTCCTTGGATGCTCAGCGTCACTATCACGGAGATGCCCGAGCCCTGCGCTATTACAGCCCACCGCCTGCCAATGGTCCAGGCTCCAACTTTGACCTCAGAGATGGATATGCTGATCGATACCAGCCCCGGGATGAAGAGGTCCGAGAGGGGCTGGACCACCTGCTACGCTGGCTCCTGGAGCACCGAGGCCAACTGGAGGGGTGAGCTAAGCCTAGGACACAGAAGATCCATTAGGAGAGCCAAAGCTGGTGTGAAAACTGTCCTTTTAAGGAACTTAGGCTAATCTTTGGGGGAGCCATCCAGAGCTAATGCTTGTGTCAATCCTGCAGCTTCTTACTCCTTCCTTTCAGGGGTCCAGGCTGGCTGGCAGGGGCCATAGTGACATGGCGGGGGCACCTGACAAAACTGCTGACAACACCATATGAGCGGCAGGAGGGCTGGCAGCTGGCAGCCTCCCGGTTCCAGGGGACACTCTACCTGAGTGAAATAGAGACTCCAGCTGCTCGGGCTCAGAGGCTTGCTCGCTCACCCCTCCACCGGGAGCTTATGTACATGGGCTACAAGTTTGAGCAGTACATGTGTGCAGGTGAGAGTTGCCCCTACTTTGTGGGCCCTCCCCTTTACCCAGAGATTTGGAGCCCCTCCCCTGCTGCTGCTTCTCTCCTTGTACAGACAAACCTGGAGGCTCCCCAGACCCTTCTGGAGAGGTTAATACCAACGTGGCCTTCTGCTCTGTGCTACGCAGCCGCCTGGGAAACCATCCCCTGCTCTTCTCAGGGGAGGTAGACTGCACAGACCCCCAGGCACCATCGACACAGCCCCCCAGCTGCTATGTAGAGCTCAAGACCTCCAAGGAGATGCACAGTCCTGGCCAGTGGAAGAGCTTCTACAGGTTTAGGGTGTGGGGATGGGCTGGGCAAGAGCCTAGAATTGACAGCTGGGAAAGAGGCTTAGGGAGGAAGATGAGGACAGGATGGAGGGGCAGGGCAGTGACCCCTGGCCTTTCCTGACAGACACAAGCTCCTGAAATGGTGGGCTCAGTCATTTCTCCCTGGGGTCCCAAAAGTTGTCGCCGGCTTCCGTAACCCAGAGGGATTCATCTGTTCCCTCAAGAGCTTTCCTACCATGGAGATGTTTGAATATGTCAGGGTAAGGCAATGGTGTTTGCAGCTCCCAGCTGTACCGTGTTCCCATCCACCCCGGCCCCCACTTCCAGACCACAGGTCCAGGTTTCAGGGCTGCAGTCTGCCCTGCCCTTCTCCCACCTGCACCCTCTTTGCCAATCTTCTGCCTCCTCCTCTGCCCCCTTCAGAATGACCGTGACGGCTGGAATCCCTCCGTGTGCATGAACTTCTGTGCTGCCTTTCTTAGCTTTGCCCAGAGTACAGTTGTTCAGGATGACCCCAGGTGAGGTCTTTGGCTCTGTGTCCCCATTCTGGGTCTCAGCAGCTCGGCCTCTACCCTCAACCTGTGTCTCCATCTGACCCCCAGGCTCATCCACCTTTTCTCCTGGGAGCCTGGTGGCCCAGTCACCGTGTCTGTACAACGAGATGCACCCTATGCCTTCCTGCCCATGTGGTACGTGGAAGCCATGGCCCAGGACCTCCCACCATCCCCTGAGACACCCTCCCCCAAAGACTGATGCCTCCCAGGGGCTGGTCCCATCTCTGTATTATACAGATAATAAAAACATATTTCTAAGTGGTTCTCCCTGCTGAGTCTTCTGAAAGAGCCAGCCCAGCCCAACCCCTCAAGCACACATGGGTGGTTTGCTGTTTTATTGTTACATTTTTACACAGGGGTCAGTCCTCAGGCTGGTTCACTGCGTGTAGAGGCTGGCCGCAAAGACAATGTCCCGCCGTAACAGGGTAGCTGCCATCTCCATCTTGGCACCTAGCACAGGCTCACCTACCAGGCGGGCAGCCCCCCGCAGTGAGCGGCACATCTCAGCCAGGCGCTGGATGCAGCGGACCACCAAGCCCTCAGGGGTCCCCGAGAGCCCTGCCAACTCAGAAAAAGGCTATGGAGAGAGCAGGGTGAGGGCTGAATACTGGAAGCCTGGGGCAGCCTCTCCTCAACCAGCTATCCTCAAAACCCCAAGCCCCAGATACTCACCATGCCCCGGGCCCACTCATATACAACTTCAACCAGCCCGAAATTCAGCTCCCCCATGAATTCCTCCACTGGCTGGTTCAGGCCACAGGCCACCTGGACCTCACCAATCCGCTTGGCCACAGCCTGGACACACTCTACTCCCTGCATATGGAAAAGGAAGGGTTATGGCCTGCCTCTGTGCCATAGGATGAAGAAGGCCCAGATCCAGGAAGAAGCCATTTCTACTCTTAGGGGCACTTACAACCTAACAGGTCAAATATAAACAGCAGGGCTGGGCGGGGGGGGAGGGGGTCGCTTGGGGAAGACCTGGGGTGGTGAAGGGTATGGAGTCAGTATATGAACAGTGAGAATACTGAAGCCTGGGAGGGAGAGGGCTAGGGATCCCCTACCTGCTTAAGATTACTCGGAAGCTGGTCCACAGGGTCCCCAGGGCTCTGGCAGACCAGGCCAGAGAGTAGGGCTGCAATCTCTTCGGGCCGCAGGGCACTCAGCGCGTTGTCAAACATGAGCTCAGTGAGGAGCAGCTCATGGCTGCTCATGGCACAAGCCACCCGCCCTGCCAGCTTCACAGTGCCCGCCTCGTCCACATAGCCCAGAGTTCGGAGCACCTGGAAGAAAGCGGGTGGGTGTTGGGGAGGCTGGTGCCCTCTCCCATGCTAGGCCCCCAGCCCCACTTCTTGCCCCTCCCACCTCCACTCGCTGGTGGTACTCAGGGAGCAGCAGCAGGGACTGATCCGACAGCAGGAAGCGCAGCCGCTCCATCTCCTTCTGTATCTGCACTCGCTCCCGCAGCTTCAGGTACTGCAGAGAGCCACCGGCAGGAGCCCCATAAACCTCCTAGGCAGGGGTGTACTGAGGACAAGGGCTGAGATGGGGGTGGGACAGAGTACTAGGGATCAGAGAGGAAAATCTCCCCACTCCTAGCTTGGAAACTACATCTGAGACCCTACCTGAGCAGGGAAACGGGGGCTGTGCACACACTGAGCCCCCAAGATCAGCCCCTCCAGCTTCCGGGCCCGGAGCCCACCCTCCACCACTGACACATCCTTGAGCTGCAGGTCATTGACAGGGTCAAGGGTAGGGGGTCCGGCTGGGTGGGCCTGAGCCAGGCGCAGTAGTTCCTGGACAGCAGTGGTCACAGCTGGAAAGGGAGGATCCTTCCTGAGGAGGGAACAAGTCTTTAGACCTGGGATGAGAAGCTTCTCTCCCATAGGAGGACCCCTCTGGCTATGGAATGGGGGCTTATAACATACACCCTTCCCCTGATCCATGGTTCCTCAGGCTGGGGGAGCCTCCCCCACCACACATACATCCCACCCCTACTACATGGCCCAGGAAAAAGGCCTTCCCAGCATCTCTGACTTGAATTTTGGTTGCTGCCTCTTGCTGAAGTCCTCCAAGATCTTCTCCCCATTCACCCGGAGCACCTTAGTGGTGATGGCAGCCACGTCTCCTGGCTGGAGCTTGGCCACGATATGGTCACAAGGCCCTGCACAGGGGGAACAGGGGGAGGCCTCTCCATGGATCCAGGAGTCCTGCTTGCACTGCTGTCAAGATCCTGGGCACCTGCCTCCTCTTACCTTCGGGCAGGAACAGCTTGAATCCCACGAGGTCATCTGGGTAGGGCACGTCTGGGGCGGTCGGCCCTCTGTCCTGTAGGTCCTCAGTCATGGGCTTGTCACATAAGACTAGGGCCATGAATACTCTACTGGTGGAGTTTGAGAAGACCTGAGGGAGGTGGAGAGGCCAGGATGGGGGATATAGGAGTGGACACATTAAAGGTGAGGACCAGATCCCCACCCTCAGCTGGCTGACCCAGGCAGCAACCAGTTCCAAGAAACACGCTGCAGACCCAACCAGAGGGGGGTAAGGGTAGGGGACAACCAAATCAAGCAATCAGGGCACACATCTGGGGGCTGGAGGTAGGGACAGGCATGACAGGGTGGTGGTGGGAAGGGTAAGGAGGGCAAGACGGAAAAAAGGGTGAGACTAAAATGAGAGCACCATAGGGACTGCGATCTTCCCCACCTACGGGGGAAAGACAGAGATGGGGCTCCTCCCTCCCTCTGGGGTCCAAACTCCTATCACCCTCACCTTCAGGATCACACCCAATGCGTTGTGATGCTCCTGATTCTTCACAACCACCACCCTTCCTGCTGAGAGGGATTTCAGCCCATTCACAGATTCTATGATGTGTCTCTGAAGAGCACGGACATGCGCAGAAGTAAGAGGAGGCACCACAAGGGGCACTGGGCCAGGTTCAGGAGCACACCGTGAACATTCTTCTTTCCTCTCCCCGCCCTCCTCCAATACACACACACTTGCTCACCTGGATCTGGCTCCGGGTCTCTGTCAGCTCCTCGCCCCAGCTGTAATACTCAGGCAGGTCGGCCAGTTGGCCAGACACGTTGGGCTCCTCCAAGGCCCCCAGCTTCTTGGTCAGTTCAGCCAGAGACTGTTCGTGGGCCTGAGGCAGGGCGGGGGTAAGTTATCAAACAAGAGTCTCCAGGCCCAGCCTGCCGCAGGCCCAAGGCACCCCCACTGGCCTCTAGATGCCCACCTCTTCCCAGCCTGACTTCTCTCGTCTGACCGCCTGCCTGGCATATTGTTGTCCCCAACCTCCCCACCTTGCTGTCCTTGCGGGATGGAAACTCAGAGAAGCTCCTCTTCATCATGTCTTCCACCCTGAGGGCATCCACCCGCAGCAGGTTGAGGATCATGGTGTACGTGAGGCGGAACTGGGACTGCAGCTGAGATGGCTTCCCCTGAGGCCAGGTCACAGGAAAGGCAGTGAGATCGGGGTGGGACCTGTTGCTTCCCAGTCACAACCTCTAGATTAGCCCCTGCTCATCTGTAAAATGAGGGCATTGAACTAAATAAACAGACTCTTGAGAGCCCTATGTACCTCCATATTCACAGTAGGGAAAAAACAATAGGAGATGGGATCCAATCCTATCTTTGAACTTGCACACTCCTAGCTTGGCTTCTCCAAAGCAAAAATAAAAAAACTGGAAGAAAGAAGGGGAAGAGGGCTAGAAGAGAAAGAATCCAGCGGCTCCCCCCAGAGTTGGAGCTCTGCCCGGCAGGCCTCATGCCGCCCGCTCACCATCATCATGCGGTGCAGGTCTGCCATCTCAGGCACCCGGCCCTTGCAGAGCAGGATGACAGTGCCCGTGGGGTCCAGGCCCCTCCGCCCTGCCCGACCTGCCATTTGCACATACTCCCCAGGGAGGAGGTCCCGGAAGGTGGAGCCGTCATGCTTGCGCATGGAGTCGAACACCACCGTTCGGGCAGGCATGTTCACACCCATGGCAAAGGTCTCCGTGGCAAACAAGACCTGGGAAGGAGGGGAAGAGAAAGGATCAGCAAAGGGACCACACGTGCACACACACACTCAGCCCTGGCCAAGCCCACCTAACTTTGTAGCCAAGGCTAAGTAGGCACCCAGCATGGTACCAGGTCATTAACTCATGGGATCTCAATGCTCAAGGCTAACCTAAGAGTAGCTACTATCGTTACCCTCATCTCAGTTATGGAGCTGGCAATTTCTTTCCTTTTATCCCCATATCCCACTCCCAACCTCCTGCTGACAACCACTCCAATGAGTTTAATGAGTGCCTTTTAGTGAGGTGTTCTTTGCATATCTTGTTTTGTGTCAGTGTATTACTGTAATTTAGACAAAAATTATTATTATTTGACTCATCCTGCTTCCTTCTTTTACTCCACACAGTGGTTTCAACATCCATCCATGTTCCTATGGTTGAATCTAATCCCTTGCATCCAACTGTTGTGGAATACTCTGTGGGGTACACCCCCCACATTCTACCTGCCCATTCTCCCAGTGAAGGACACCATGATACCACCAATGTTCCATACCATGAACAAGATTATAGTGAATGAGGTAAGAGTACACGTTCCTTCAAGGACAAAAGTATAAATTTCTTCACAGTATATACCCAGAAATGGAATTGTAGGGTCAAAGAGTGTGTTATCCTTGTTTTGCCTAAATAGTGCCAAGACGTACTCAAGACTGGCTACACCTACTCCCAATATATGAAGATTCCTATAATCCCACATCTCTTTTGATACTTAGCATTAACCAGCTTCCTAAATTTTGCCAATCTAATAGCTGTAATGTCATATCTTGTGAGTATTTTGATTGGCACTTCTGTGATTAATGATGACTCAGATGCTTGGCAGCTTCTTGGGCTTCTCTTTGGAAAACTATTTGTTCATATCTTATACATCTACATTTTAAGATGGGAAACACAAAGCTCAGAGAGATTAAGTAATTTCTCAAGGTCACACAGCCAAAAAAGTGGTGGGCTTGGATCTCAAACCCAGGCAATATGAATCAAGGGTCCAAGCCCTTAACCACTGTACTGTCTTGCCCTCTGGGCAGCCCCTAAGGGGAAAACAAGTGCCCTGGGGAGTCCCTCTCCCGCCACCATGTGCACCTTGACCAGGCCACGGCTGAAGAGCATCTCCACGATCTCTTTGAGAATGGGCAGGATACCACTGTGGTGCACGCCCAGGCCACGCTGCAGAAGCTCTGTCATGTGCAGGACCTGCAGGGGGCCGAGGCCCGAGGTCACCAATGGAATCTTGGAGGGACAGCCTATCCCCACCAGTGTCTCATGCACCCTGCTCCCCACCTGGGGCAGCTGGCGGTCAGAGCCACGGAGGCGAGCGAGGCAGCGCTGTAGGAAGAGATGAATCTCACTCTTCTCTGAACTCGTGGTGAGGTCAAGGGAGGTAAGGCCTGAGGCCTGCTCATCACAGCGGCCCCGGGAGAAGGTGAACACCACCACGGGCAGCTGGGCTCGGGTGCGGAGGGAGGCCAGGAGGGACATGTACACACCGCGGTCCTGGGAAAGGAGCAGAGGTTGAGGTCCTAAACCAGTGGGAGCTCAAGTAGGGGACGCAAAGCTGTGTCGGGTCAGGGGATGCTGAGAGCATTATTATCTGACTCATCCTGCTTCCTTCTTTTCCTCCACACAGTGGTTTCAACATCCATTCGTGTTCCTGTGGTTGAATCTAATCCCTTGCATCCAACTGCTGCTGAATACTCTGTGGGGTACGCCCCCCACATTTTACCTACTCATTCTCCCGGTGAAGGACATCGTGATACCAATGTCCCACACCATGAACAAGATTACAGTAAACGAGGTAAGAGTACACATGTTTCTTCAAGGACAAAAATGTAAATTTCTTCACAATATATGCCCAGGAATGGAACTGCAGGGTCAAAGAGTGTGTTAACCAAACCCCTGGGGGAAGAGGGAAGAAAGCCTGGGGGAGCAGTGGTGGCAGGTAATGAACCCTCCCAGTTCCAACCTGTGCAGGTCCCCCCTGATGCGTGGGCTGCTTGGCCCCAAAGGTCTGGGCATGTTTGCTCATTCTCTCCTTCTTGGCCTCCACAGCCGCATAGTACCTGGGACACACGGAGAGGCGGTGATCACACCCAGCTAGGGTCCCAGCCCCACATTTTCCCCACCTCCGGGCTTACCCCTTTGTGTGGAAGGCTCCCCGGGAGTCCAGCAACAGGAAGAGCTCCCTCTGAGTCTTAGGGCTGTTCCCTGTGAAGAGGTAATGCTCCAGGGGAACCGGGCGGGTGACAGTGCTGATCACATAGATCTGCCGACGCTTCAGTCGCCTGGGTGGGCAGCGGGAGCAGGTCAAGGGCTGGACCGTGAGGCAGAAGCCGCAGCCCCACCCCAACACCCCCCCACCCCCACTTCACCCAGGCTTTTCCGTGAGCCAGACTGGAGGGCTGTCCCCCATCATCCCATCTTTCAGCATGCAAACTGATGTGGGCCCAAATAGGATTTCCAGGCTGCTCCAGGTCCCCAGATGCTTTCTCCTCCCCACCCTCCAGGCCCGGCCATGTGCCTTGCTGTGGTGGTGTTCACTGCCCCCAGTCCCCAGATGAGGAGTACTGTGTCCTCCGACGCCTCAGCCCAGGACACATATCTCACCCAATCCAGTCAGCAAACTCCAGGGCGTTGGGGACGGTCGCACTCAGCAGGATGATGGAGACGTGGTCAGGGAGCATGATAAGCACCTCCTCCCACACAACCCCACGCTGGGCACCAAGAGGGAAGACAGAGAAGTGGCACCATTTGGGGGCACAGAAGGCAGGAAGATCCACAGGGAGCATGGGATAGGGGAGTTGCTGAATTATCACCACGGGAAGGCGCTGCGGGGGCTGGGAGCCCTGGCCCCTTACCTCAGCATCGTTGATGTAGTGAACCTCATCGAAGATGACCCACTCCAGGTCCCGGATGACGTCCGAGCCGCTGTACAGCATGGAGCTGGGGAGCAGAGGCCAAGGGCTGGCTCCACAGTGGCTCCTGCTCACCCTCTCCTTGGCCAGCATGTTCTCAGGAGCCGCCTCAACTTCCCAGGGCCCTGCCCAACCAAACACCTATCCGTGTGTAGTGCCATCTCACCGGAGGATCTCTGTTGTCATGATGAGGCAGGAGGCCTCTGGGTGCAGCTGCACATCCCCAGTGAGCAGCCCCACATCTCCAAACGTGTTTCGGAAGTCTCGGAACTTCTGGTTGCTTAGGGCCTTGATGGGCGAAGTGTAGATGGTGCTGGGGAGGGCGTGATGCCAGTCAGGCCCTCCACACACAGCCTGGCGGGCAGAGCCTCCCCTCTGCCCCGAGAGCCCCTACCCAGCACCATGCCCAGAGCTCAGGTGCTTCCATGTTCTTCACCCAAACTGCCCTCACATTCTCCTTCACGATATGACCCCTCAATAAATCTGTCCTTCCTCCCTACCCACACCTTCTTGTATCTCTCTGGGCCCATGTTGCAGTCTCTCCCCTGAACCTCTCATTCTGAGGTCAAGGCAGAGAGGTAAGGAAGAGAGGAGATTAAGAAAGGGTGCAAGAGGAAACAGGGCTGGCTGGCAACAGGGAGGGTGGGGAGGGGGCCTGTACCGTGTCATGTGTTTCTGGGCCAGGGCGATGGCGTATTCAGCCACAACTGTCTTCCCTGCGGATGTGTGAGCCGCAACAAAGACAGAGTCATGCTGTTCCAAGTGCAGGATGGCCTGTTTCTGAAACACATCTGGCTCGAATGCCCACTGTGGGAGAGAGAGATGGATGGGGGCTGAGGTGAGGAGAGGGGCCTTCCTACCTCCCACTCATGGGGCATGCAGGGATGGGACTGAGGTCCAGCATTGGCCTGGAAGGTGTCTGGCTTCTGATGGAGAGAAGAGACAAGCATTGGGCTGCAAGGCAAGGCCAAGGTCCAGCCCACCAGGAGGCGGAGGAGCATGTAAGGACTAGGGCGACCCTACCTGGAAGGCTGGCTGGGGAATGAGGCGGTAGAAGTCCCCAACAGGGGAGGTGACATCCACAGGAATGGCCCACTGTTCCTGAGGTTCCGGAGGTTTAGGGGGTTCTGGGGTGGATTCAGCTGTGGATGCTTCCTAGAAAAGCCAGAGGTAGAAGTGATAGAGACACAGCCAGAGAGCTCTCCATTACCACTACTCCCAAAAAGTATTCCATTTTTCTCCTGCGACTCACCCAAGCCAGCCCACCCTCTCCATGGCAAAGGCCCTCTGTGCCTGACTCCACCTCCCAGAACCACCAACCTTCAAGACTAGATCCTCCAAGCTGCTTGCTCTGGCCAGGGAAGCAATGCAGGGAGAGGCAGAGGCAGTGTCCCTTCTGGGACCTCCTAGCTGTCCCACCACCTCATTCTCATCCTCGTCGCCCCCAACCAAATCCAGGGGCTCCAGCAGATGGCTGAGGCTGAGCAACCCAACAGCTGGAGCAGGTTGATCTGAGGACCAAGACAAGAAAGGAGACCTGGTCATTTCTATGTCCATTCCATCAGAGAAGGGCACCACTGCTCCTATGCCCCCATCTCAAAACTAAAACTCACTCTTTGGTGCAAAGTCCACACCTTTCTTGAAGCCAGGTGGAATCGTAAGAAGATCTGGAGGACAGGGAGAGAGGGACAGGATCAGAGCCACTGCACGATGTTATCATAGTTGCATACTGCATGAACCTAAAGGATGTTGCGTGTAGCACAGATGTTGTAGACTACATTTTATATGTTATCACATATTAAATATGGAATAATATATTAAAACATTGCTATGTTTGTTATAACAACCTTCCAACAGAAGACAACGAAGTTTGTTACAGAAGGTGTACTTTTTCCTAATTTGCTCAAAGGCATAGCAGGCTAGCAGCAGCCTGGTGAGAGGCCTGGGTCCCTCTTCCTCAAGGCCTGGCCTCATAGTCCTGCCTCCCAAGGGTCCATCCTGGCACGCCCTCACCTTTCTCAAAGTCTATCTCCTCCTCAGCCTCCTCACAAGTGCTCAGATCTGTCATGGTAGGCTCATCCATCCCACCTGGAGAGAGGTAGGACAAATAGGGATTCTTAGGGTGAGAGGGAATGAGTGGGGAAACCCTTCCCTGGGGACTAAAGGCCTCCTCTCCTATTCTCCCATCTTCACAAGAGTCACCTGGCCAGAAGGGGTACTGTGTTGGATTCCCCCACAGGGCCTGGGAAGGGGACCCCGGGGGCCGGTGAAGAGACAAGGAGGTCATGGCCGATAGGTTTGTGTTCTCCAGCAGGACCTGAAACAAGAGATCAGAGCCCCAGTGAAGCTGAACTTGCCTCTAATGCCCCCCTGCAAACACACACACACACACACACACACACACCCTCCCACCAACAGACACACACACTTCTCCCAACTCTGCTTCTCATGGACTCTGATTACCTCCTTGTAGCCCAGTATCTGGCCAGTGGTAGGATGTCTTTG
>PVKY010005905.1:0-16696 GCA_004027775.1 Bradypus variegatus
GGTGAGGCATTAAAGTGTTTGCCTTTATTTCTGGTGTACTTCACTCAAACACTGTGTACAGGATCCATTCACCTCGTTGAGTGTCTCAAAGCTTCAATCCTTCTCATAGTTGCTCAATGTTCCACTGTATGTGTACACCACAGTCATACATTTTTTAACTGAGCTATGATTCACAAACAGTGGCCCTTAGGTTAATCTTAAAACACCCAGTGCCCAAAGCCACAGTGAGGTACCATTTCACATCCACCAGGATGACTAGAATGAAAAAGACGGACAATCACAAGTGTTGGAGAGGATGTGGCAAAACCGGGACCCTCGCGCTGCTGGTGGGGAGTGAAATGGGGCAGCCGCTGTGGGGAGTCTGGCAGTTCCCCAGAGAATTGAACATGGAGATGCAGAATGACCCCGCAATTCCTCTCCCGGGTGTAGACCCGGGAGAAGTGAAAACAGACATCCACAGGTAACTAGTTCAGCAGTACTCATAACAGCCCAAAGGTGGAAGCAACCCAGAGGCCCATCAACGGGTGAACGCTTAAACACAACATGCTGCAGCCACACAGTGGGGCATCACGGAGCTGTAAAAAGGAGCGACGTTCTGATCCATGCAGCACTACGGCTGCACCTTGAAACTTATGCTGAGGGAAAGAAGCCGACACAAAAGGCCACATAAATGATTCCAGTGTATGCGATGTCCAGGATGGGAAAAACCCATACAGACGGAAAGGGCATCGGGGGCTGCCGGGGGCTGGGGTGGGGGGAGTGTAGGGGAAATGGGGAGGGGCTGCTAATGATTACACAGTATTTTGGGGGTGATGGAAATGTTCTAAAATTGATTGTGGTGGTGGCCGCACAGCTCTGTAAAAATACTAAAGACCACTGGATTCTATACTTTACACGGATGAAATGTACGGTACATGAATTATATCTCAATAGAGCTGTCACCAAGAAAACTGGCAAGTGCCATTCCTAAGTGACAGGGATTTAATCTCTTCCTGGACCACCCTCGGATCGGGTCCCTGCCTTTTACCCTCCATTTCCCAGGGAGGCTGGGCCAGCTCCAGGGGCACCGCTGAGACTCAGCGTGCTAAGCATGTATATTACCTCATTCAATCCCATCCCCTCTGACGTAGACAACATGGTTCGCTCCATTTTACAGATGGGGAAACCGAGGCACAGAGCAACTGGATAACTTGGCCACAATCCCATAGCCAGAGAGCAGGGTTGTGCTGGGATTTGAAGCCAGGCTCCTAGTTGCCCAGCCCCAGAACTCAAGCACGACAGGAGTGGGCTTTTGCCCTTTGGGTTTGGGGGGTTCTGGAAAAGAGGTCCCCGGGAGGGTCTGGAAATCCTCCAGCCAACTGACCAGTCACGGGAGCCGACGTGAGCACCCTTCAGGGTGTCCCCTGAGAGCTCAGAACCTGGGCCCAGAGGCACAGGAATGTGGGGGGTGGGAACCCGTGCAGAGGGGGTGCAAGTCCCAGAAGTGGTGGGAACTGGCCAAGCCGGCCCAACTTTCCATCTCGCTAACGAGTGGCACCGCGGGTTGTCAGCCAGTGATGGAGGCCAAGATACGGCCCTTTCCACCACCCCCGCCCTGGTCTCGTCCATCCACGCACTCAGTCACCGGAGCCAGGAGGGCCACGGCGACCCCACAACCCCTAGAGGAGGGAAGGGGCCAGGGACCTGCAGCCAGCACCATGTGCCCGTCGGGCCCACCCACCTTCCAGATGCCCAGGCCAGATGTACAGAGCTCACTTGGAGGTTTGAAATGGACACGGGCCGTGAGGTCGGTGGCCATCAGCACTAAAAGGTGCCTTGGTTGTCACGGAGCAGCCCCTGCTCATGACAGAGAGGAGCAAGCCAAGCCGAGGTCCCTGCTCACAACAGAGAGGAGCAAGCCAAGGCCGAGGTTCCTGCTCACGACAGAGAGGAGCAAGCCAAGCCAAGGTCGCATGGCGGGGGGCGGGGGGCAGCCAGTGTAGGGGAGTCTGCGGCATCTGGAGCCAGAATGACCAGGCTCAGATCCCGACTTCACCAACCAGCAGGTGCCCTCAGGGGAGCTGCTTTGAATCTTCGGAGCCTCAGTTTCATCATCTGTAAAATGAGACTGAAAAATCCTACCTAGTTAGGTGGGCCAGGGTGGGGGTCAGCGTCACTTCTGCAAATGCCAGAACCAAGTTTCAAAGACAACTTTGGTGGAAACAACTCAAGTGTCCAATAGATGAATGGATAAAGAAAATGCGGTATATCCAGACAGCGGAATACTATTCAGCCGTAAAAAGGAAGGAAATTCTGAGACATGCTGCACCATGGACGAACCTTGGAAACATGCCAAGTCAAATTACCAGACACAAAAGGACAAATATTGTATGATTCCACTTATGTGAAATCTCTAGAACAGGCAAATTTGTGGAGGCAGAAAGTTGATTGGAGGTTACTAGGGGGAGGAGACAGAGGAAGGGGGAGCTTTGACTTGGTGGGTACAGAGTATTTTGAAATGTTGGAGATTTTAAAGTAAAATTAATTAAAAAAACAATTTTGGGGTTCAAGGTCTGAGCTGGAGGTTCAGAGCATCTGGGGACCCCAAAGAAGATTAGACACGAGGGCAGGAATCACTGTGGGGTCCCCGGCACACAGTAGGCACACAAAGAAATATTTGTTAGGAATGGAAATTACCCAGCACACAGTAGGAGCTTAATAAATGGTAACGACGATCAATTATTCACGCACCCAACACTCGCTGAGCTTGTACTCCCTGCCAAGATTGCTGTTTACGAGGAAACTAAGACCTTACATTACTGCTTTCTAAACTGTGTGTGGGGTTCCACCTATGGACCCCCTGTCTCTCCTGGGGGTCCCACTTGACTGTGGAGCTCAGTCCTGTAAAATAGGTTCCTTCTAAAACCTAATAACTTTACAGTGAAGAGACCTGGTAGTCACCCCTTAACCAAGAGGTCGGGGACAAAGACGTATCGAGATCAAGTACCTCCTGGTGTGATGTGCTGAGGACACGACACCCCTGCCGAGGGACCCTTCCCAGTTACGCATCCCGAGAAACCAGCAGGCAAACCCCAACAGAGGGAGAGTCCATGAGACCCCTGCCCAGGGCTCTTCCAAAGGGTCAAGGTCAGAAAAGACAAGGGAAGACTAGGGGAGACAAAGGAGACATGACAGCTAGATGGAATGTGGGATCCTGGGACAGAAAAAGGGCATTAGGGGAAAAATTGGTGACATCTGAAAAAGTCTAGTTTGAAAAAAAAAGAAAGAAAAAAGATTCCTTCTGGATTTCCAGGTTTCCTGGCAAGCCCTGAGCAGAGCTGAGGCTGCGCATGTCCAGGCCGGGAGGGGGCACTGGGGCCCGGGAGAAGCCCCTGCCCGGGGCCAAGACCCATCGGTAAAAGCCGACAGGGCAGGGCCCAGACGAAGATACCAGGACTTGGCCATCCCCAAAAGTGGCCTCTTGGTCGGGCCCAGGCTGGGGGTCAGGGGCTGTGGGGGCAAGTTTCACCAGCCTGGTGGGGGCTGTGGCCAGCAGATTGGGGCTGTGTCTCCCCAGAGTTGGCCCTTATTTTCCTCTCCCGGGCTGGGGAGGCCGGAGTCTGTGGAGCCAGGGGAGCCCACGTCCTGCCCACTGGGCATCAAGGAACCCCGTTTACTCGGCCTGGTCTGCGTATGAGACTCCTGGTGGAAGGAGGGAAAGGGGGGCCCAGGACAGCCGGTGTGGGGGGGTCTGCCTACCACCTCCGAGGGGGCTGGCTTTGAGGGCCAGGGAGGGACCAGACCAGGGCTTTCCGGGCCTGAGCCCACAGGCACAAGCCTGGAACAGGCTCCTCTTTTCATCCCAGGATGTATTTAGGGCAGAGAAACTGGAGGGGAGAGAGCCTGGGAGCTCCACATGGCACCTGGGTCACTCGCTCGGCCACCAGGAGCTAGAAACTCGGTAACCACAGCCCTGGCCTGTTGCTCGCATTCGCCATCTGCACTCACCACTAAGGACGGACACAGGGGCTCAGAGAGGGCAGCTGCAAAGGGGGAAGCTGGGACTTGAGCCCAAGGCTGTGTGATGCCAACGTGTGGCCCAGGGCAGCCCTCAGTGTGGCTGGATGGGCAGCGGGGGTGATGACCGGAGAAGCTGGGATGGAGATGGCACGGGCTCACCCAGGCAGCGCTGATGCATGCACAAAGGCCGGGAACACAGGTGTCCCCGGGCAGCCTCACTCCGTACCCTTCCTGTCACCTGGTCTCACTTTAATTTCCTGCATCACTTACTTGCCCTTTCCCACAGCTGGAGGAGCAGCAGAGCGCGTGGGTCAGCACCAGACCCAAGGCAGATGGCCTGGGTTTGAATCCTGGGCCTGTGCTTATAAGCTATAGTTCGCTTAACCTCTCTGGGCCTCAGTTTCCCCATCTGTAGAATGGGAGGGGGTCACCGTAGTACACCTGCCACAAGCCAGGGTGGGGATTCACTGAGAGAACCAATAAAAACACTGCCTCAGAAGGGAGCCCGGGCTCTTTGCCTCAACCTGTGCTGACGTGCAGGGCAGGAATTTTGCCTCCTTTTAAGGAGATGACAAAAGCCAGCAGCCGAGGCCCCACCAAGGAGCTAAAAAAAGACCCCTGCCACCCACGCCACTGCTGCCGTTCCTCTTGCAAGCTGAAACTCACTCTGGTTCCGGGTTCTGGATGTCACCCTGCTCTGGTGACATGGATATTTGGAAAGTCTGCTGCAATATCTGCAGGGGAGGCACATGTAAGGGTAACAAGACGGTTGGGAGGACGCTGGGTCCTGACCCCAGGCTCCCCCCACCCGCTCCAGGAGTCCTGGGTTTGGACTAAGGATCCAAGGGGTAGACGGTGCTTCCCCTGTGGGGTTTCCGCTGCCCCGAGAACCCTCTTTTGTCTCTGAGAAGGAAACTGCAGCAGGGAAGGGTGGGGGCAACTGGTCTACCCGGTTGTTCAAACAGAACCCCAAGAATTGTCCCAGATCCCCACCTCTCTCTCCCCTAGTTCCACTATGGCTAGCTCTCCATCCATCCTCCTCCTCCTTGTGCTCTGACTGCCTCCACCTTTATCGAGACCTCACCTCTCGACTACACCGATGCCACACCACCCCAACCCTCTCCTGCTCCCCACTCTCCAGCAGGCTCCTCACATTCACCAGAGACATTTTTCTAAGATGCAACCAGATGGCACCACCCTGCAGCTTCAAACCTGCTTGTGCTCCCCGGGGGTCTCAGAAGAGAGCTCAGGCTCCTGCCCTCGGCCTGCCCCCACCCCACCCTCTCCGTCCTCCCTCCTGCGTGGGCGCAGTCTGGGAGAAGATCCTTCCTGCCCCGGAGCCTCTGCCCCAGCTCTGCCTTCCCGGGGCAAGCATCACCCAGGCCCTCCCTCTGAATACATGGGTCTCTGCTCGCGGGACACACCTCAGTCCTGGCTGAGACAGTCCCTGACCTCAGGAGCTCCCAGGGGGATCTGCTCCCAGCCCCCTGCTCCCCTCTAGGAGGGTGCTTCCCCTGTAGGACACCCAGGGCCTCTGAGGGGCATCATGAGTGGCCAATCCTCCAGGCTGCAGCAAAACAGGATGGGGTCCCTGTGGGAGGGGATGGGGGGCTAGAAGAACCACCCGTGGTGCCCTCAGCTCTCCCCATCCAAGTCACACTGTACCAACTGACCCAGGGAGAGAAACTGAGGCAGCCTCTCACAGCCTGTCACTGTTTAGGTGTGGTGTTGCTCAGAGCTGGGTGCAGGCTTGGGCAAACTCCTTAACCCCTCTGTGCCTCAGTTTCCCCCTCCATGAAATGTGGGTAAGAATAGCTCCCACTTGGCACACTGGGAAGATTCAAGGAGAAAATCCCAGTGAAACGTTTCGGCAAACAACAAGAGCTCAGGGTTGCTGGTTTCTGTACCCCCCACTCTCATTACTAAAATGTTCGTTGTGCAAGGACAGGGACTTTGGTCTGTTTGTTCGCTGCTGCGTCCATGGCACCCAGCACAGAGCCTGTTCAACAAACGGTCGAACCCACGGCTACTGGCCGTTAGGAGTAACGGCACACGTGACATCCCCTGCTGTAGCCTTAGTCTCCTCCTCCATCAAACGGGGGACATCGCATCTCCCCACCACAGTGCAGAGAAACACAATCCACAAGCGGGAAATGTACCCAAGGCGGTGGGGGGGGGATCAGCACTATTTGGCTACATGTTCAAGGCCAGTAGAAATAGAAGTGAGCCACATAGGCAACTAAAAATTTTCCGGCAGTCACATGAAAAGGCGAAAAGAAACAAGTAACTTCATTTTAATGCTGTATTTTATATAACCTAATGTAGTCATCGTCGCCTTTTTCATACTAAGTCTCCAAAATCTGGTGTGTGGTTTACACTTCCCACACTTCTTTGTTCCAAGCACATTCCATGTGGCTCGTGGGCACTGGACAGGACATGCACTTCTAGGTGATTCGAGGGTCCCTGGTCCCACTTTGCTCCAAGCCCCCAGGGCCCCCCTCCCCATCAGCCCTGCTATAATAAAGCCAATGGATGCTCAGAGTGTCTATCTGCTGGGCTTGGTGCCTGGCACCCAGGGTTGCTTAATAAATGGACATTGCCCTTTCCTCCCTGCCACTCCCCCATCACCCACATATGCTGGCCAGACACCTGCCCCCATGGCCGGGATGTGTCGGACATCAAGGCTACCTCAGGCTCCCAGCTGTGCCCAGGGCTGCCCGGGGGGTGGAGTGCCAGGATGTGCAGCCCACCGCCCAGTCCTCCGTCCCGGGTCCCTGGGGCTGCAGCCACCTTGCCCTCAGGCCACTGGGCAGAGCTGGGCACTTGGCTTGCTCCCCAGCTGACTGCCTGCTCCAGGGAACAGATCACAGCTCCAGCGACCAGGCAAAATGAGCCCCCGGAACCAGCTGCCCCCAGAACTGCTGATGTTCCCGTCCGGTAACATCTCACCTGCTTGCTCTTTTCACCTGTGGGGCTGGGAGAGGGTGGCCACGGGCGTGCCTGGGGGGACGGGACTTCATGCCTGGCCACAGCCACTGGCCTGCCAGGCCCGAGTCAGCCCCCACATTCCTCCCCTCTGGGATTAATTCTGTCTCGGTAGGTGTGCAGTGAGGTGGACAGGCGGGGAGCAGGGCGGGTGGGAGGCATTAGCATTGGAATGTTTGGAATGTGCTGGAATGCACACCTCTCCAAGGAGGAGCCTTGTCCCCTCCCAGAGCAGGAGCCTGGCCTCCCTCCAGGGCCAGCGGAGGCCTCAGCGGCTTCCTGGGGACCTCTAGGCTCAGTGGGAGGTTCATCTCCGGTGCTGGGAGCCCCCCACCTTCTTTAAACACGGCCTGGCTGAGAGGGCAAGAGGCCAGTGGCTACCCAGTCACCATCATAGTTGCTGGGGTGCTGTTTTCTACCTATGAGGCTAGAAATGTCTGAACAATAAGGATTTGCTCATCTTTTGGGAGGCCCGTCTGCTGCCCTGAATTCCAGACCTTGCATAGTTCGGCACTCAATATATAGGTGTTGAATTAAGCAAACATTTCTAGCACACCAACAACTCATATCTCCCCATTTCCAGAGGAAGATAACAGAGAGGTTAAAACCTGCCTGGTTTAGTTTCCTTGGCTGCTCAAGCAAATACCATGCAATGGTTTGGCTAAAACAATGGGGATTTAAGGTCCCACTTTTGGGGTTAGGAAAAAGTCCCAATCAAGGCATCAGCAAGGTGATGCTTTCTCCTGAAGACCGCGGCATTCCGGGCTGGCTGCCGGTGGTCCTCCGTTCCTCTGCCACACGACAAGGCACATGGCGGCATCTCCTGGTCTCTCCCTTTTCTTCTGGGTTCCACTGATGCTCAGCTTCTTGCTGTGGCTTTCTCTGTCTGAATTTTATTCCACTTTATAAGGACTCCAGTGATAGGGTTAAGACCCACCCTGATTGAATTAGGCCACCCCTTAACTGAAGTCATCTCATCAAAATGTCCTACTTACAATGGGTTCCCACCCATAGGAATGGATTAAATTTAAGGACATGTTTTCCTGGGGCCCATACAGCTCCAAACCACCACGCAGCCCAAGGACGCCCAGCTGGGAAGTGGTGGGGTCAGCATTTGAACCCAAGCAGTCTGGCTCCAGAGCCATCTCCTCAGTAAGAGGAAGTCAATGTCAATCCACCACCACCACCATCCCCTCCACCACCCCCCACCCAGAAAAAGAGGTGCGGAGGTAGGGGGCCAACGGGGCACTGTGGTGAGGTATTCACCACCCAGGACGGGCAAGGTGGTTGATGTCTTGTTGGCATATTCATCAGTACAATTAATCCCAGTGGTCGGATGACACTCGGTGGTAAACTGAGGCTGTCATTCTCCTTAGATACCACCTCAAGGGACTCAAACAGGACTTTCACGCAGAAGGGAAGTGGCATCCATGAGCACCTTTGGGGGCCACACCCTACCCAGTGCCTGGCACACCTTCCCTGTTTAATCTCCATAGCAACCCATCAAGAAAGTACTATTAGTACCCCCATTGCAGATGAGGAAACTGAGCCTCAGGGAGGAGGGGCAACTTGCCCAGGGTCACAGAGTTAGTGAACATCTATGTTTGTAACTGCTGCAGCCCCAGCTGGGTCCTTTCTAGATGCTCAATAATTACTGAATAAATGTTGACCTCTACCTCTCAACTCCTTGTCGTCTCGCCAGCCCTCTTATAGACCCTGGAAGCAGTCCCTTCTCTGTTAACAAGCCCCCAGAGATATGAGTCACTGACATGCTATAAAATGTATGCTCGAGTCAATACCCATTTTTTTGAGCCCCACGCCGATGAGAGGCCTGGAATTCAGGGATACAGAAGGGCCCTCCAAAAAGCCTAATAAATCTTTATTGTCCAGAAGCTTGTAACATAATACGTAGGGTAAAGAAAAACACCCTAGTAACTATAATTATGAAAATTCCAGATTGCCAGGGTCAGGGTCTTTTCATCCATTCTGTCCTATTCAGACCTTCTATCCTAAGTTTTCACTGTGAAAATATAGTTGAATCTAATAAAAAACAGGAAAAGAGCAAAAAGGAAACAAAGGGAAAGCATGATAAATAGGAAATACAAAATAATGAGGTAGGAGTAGGTGCAAACATATCAGTCATTACAGTAAATGTAAATAGGTTAAATTCACTATTAAAAAGATAAGACTCTCAGGTGAGAATATAAAAACAAAACAAAATCAAGTTATGTGCCATTTTACTAGACACATGTCTGAGACTAAATGACACAGAAAGGTTGAGAAAAAGGAATGGAGTGCATCATGCCAGGCACCTGTTATTGAAAAGGGAAAAAATGTAACAATAAGTAGAGCAAGGCACTCAGTGTAAATATATGAGTCCCACTTCTGGTTGTATATCAAAAGACTGATACTTGGGCCCCACCCCAGAGTTTCTGACTTAATTTAGTCTGGGATAGGGCCCAGGTATCTATTTTAAAACTCCTCAGATGATTCTAATGTGTACCAAAGTTGAGAATGAGGAAATGAACCACAGCAATGCATTATGAGAGTTAAAAAGGAATGGGTGAGGGAGAATCCCTAGATCTCTAAGGAAGGGCATCTTGTGAGAAAGCAATACCCAGTAGGTGCATAGCTTACAATACCAGATTGATTGGTCAATTGACTGATAATCTACTTTCTGGAAACCTCTCTGGTAATTAGGCAGCAAATTCCCCTACACACAGCTATTAATCCTCAGGAAGTATATCCTAAGCTGGGAGGGTTATTGGTGCAGTAGTTACTATGGCTCTGTTTTGCAGCCTGACCTGTTTCTGCCCTGGGAAGGCCGCCCCACCTCCAGGCCTCTGAGTGGGGTGTAGGGCCCTGTGTCAGGCGTGTGCTTTTGGCCTCTTATTACAGACACACCCAGAAGTTCAAGCTACTCTAGATAACACCAGGACATGTCTTGAAAATTTTTGAAAGATTGAAACAGGGCAAGCCAACCTCAGCACCCATGGGTATGAAGACATCACTCTGGGTTCAGGACCAGTGAGCAAAGAGTACCAGCCTCCAATTATTAAACACCTACTGCATGCCCAATACTTTACACACATCACCTTCAGTCCTCTCCACCATCCTACATGCCTCCGACTTGCAGATTCAAAATAGACCTTCAACCATGGTTTACTGAGCACCTATTATGTGCCAAGCACTGTGCTGGGAGTACACTGGTGACCACGCAGCATGCAAAGTCCCTGCCCTGATGAAGCTTACTGACACTCTAGAGGTGATGAAAGTGTCGGAAGCTGCCAAGCCCAGGCCTTTCTATTCTACCCACCACACCCTCAGTCCCTGTCCATGGGCCTCAGTTTCCCCATCAGTAACTTGAGGATATTGTTGCCCATTTTATAGCTGGGGAGAGTCAAGCTCCTTATCTAGGTGAGCAAGGCCCAAAGTTCCTCTGTTCTTTGTAGTACAAACTCAGAATCCTTCCTTAACTTTCAACTGGAAACAAAAGGTCCCCACACCCAAGACAAAGAAGGCTAAAACCTTAATTTAGCAGCTTGAATTTCCAGCCCAGGTAGCTAGGGCAGCAAAGAATTCTGCAAACTGTTCTCGTATACCCCGGCAGCAGACAGAGCTGCCAGCCAGCAAGCAGCCCGGTGTGTGTTCATCTTACAAGACTTGGCAAAAACCCTCTGCCCAGGGAAGGAGAAGCAGCTGGTTCAACGTGGGTGCCCAGGAAAGGACGGGCTGGGCCGCCAGCTCGGACACTCTGCCAGCCGGCTTGGCCCGCTCCTGAGCCAGGCTGCCTGGGTTCTAGCAACTGAGTGTCCTTGGAAAAGTCACTTAAGCCCTCTGAGCCTCTCAGAGGAAAATGGTAATGAGGGTAGAATTCATCTCTGAGAATGCAATGCCCAATAATAATACAAGCCTAGTTTAGGGCGCCTGTTCTGAGCCAGGAGCCAACCTCAGGGGCTCTCCCTGAACTCAGGCCCTCCCTGGTTCCCACCCCCTTCCCTCCCCTCCCACTTCCTTGCTGTCTAACACCTTCTACTTGCAACTCCCAGTCTGGAACCTGCCTGTTCTCCCTCCCTCTTGCTCCCCAGGCCAGGCCCCCTCCCCTCCTAAGACCACCTCCTCTCCCTCCCCAGACCCCTCCTCTCCCTATGGATGGCCTCCGAGACACAGGGTTTTGGGGGTCTCCTGCCCGCCCCCCTGGCTCTCACACACTGTTCCCTCTGCCAATACTCCTTCTCCCATCCCCGCCCCTCTCAAAAATTTAAAAAGTCATGCCCTGTTTCAAACATAAAGAAGGGTCCTGGAAAGAATCAGTTACCCATGTTCCCACCCCCAAGATTTAGCTGATGTTCCCATTTTGCCATATTTATTGCTTCAATTTTTTTAAAAGAGAAAAGTGTTATCTTTCCATTAATGTTCTTTCAGCCCCTCCTCAGCAGTAACACAATCCTGAAGTGGCCGTTTTCTTTCTGTGCCTGTTTTATATTCTTAACACGTGCACATCTGTGTACTAAAACATTACATGGACTTGCTTTGTATGTTTTAAACTTTATATAAGCATATCATAATCTTTGCGTCCTCCATCAACTTGCTTTGTTCACATGACTGGATGCTTTTGCAGATTTATGCCTGTGGATCCAGTGCCCCCCGCCTTGTTCCTTTCTTCACCTACCTGGTCCTACTGGTCCAGCTGTTCTGACGTTCCCTCCTCCAGGAAGCCCACCAGGCTGGGGAGGGGCCCCTGCTCTGCACCCCTGCAATCCTCAGCCTCTGTTGCAGGACTTGTCGCCCTGCATTGTCACCAGCTGTTTGCTCACCTCCCCACCCCACCATTGTGCACACAGAAGGCGTAAGGCACATAACTGGACAGGGCGGGGGGCAGTCTGCTAAAGCCTCCATTCCTTTCCACCAGAAAGAACCCCTCGCACCCCACTGCTTGGTTCAGCTGACCCCTGGGTGTGTGTGGAAGGGAGGGAGAGGCTCTTAGCAGCTCCCCAGGGCTCACCCCTCGTTATTCACTCATGCATTCATTCATTCATTCATCACATGTACCACACTAGCCCCGGTCTCTGGGGAAGACGGCCACTCACCTCCCATCTGGCCACCACATGGAGGAAAATCTCAGGTCACTGAGATAAGAGCCACAGAGGAGAGTGTGGGACAAGAGAAGGGGTGAGTCTGTGGCCAGAGAGGCTGGGCCCGGCTTCCCTGATGCGCTAACCATGGAGGACTAGCAGCAGGCCAAGGGGTGGGAACAGCACTCCAGGCAGGAGAACGGCCGGGGCAAGCCCACACGGCTGGACTCAGTAAGGAGACAGGTTCATGGCGCAGAGCGGCAGTCCCCACGCAGCCTGAGAGCAGGGGGAGCCAGGCTGGGGGGCTGAGCAGGGGGCCAAGAGCTCCCCGGCTTCCATGGAAGAAGGGACCAGGGCACTCGAGGAGGGAGCGGCACTGGGGGCCGAGAGAACTGGGAAGCCTTTTCAGGGGAGCAGGGCAGGAGCTCAAGCGTTAGCTCGGTCCCACCAGGTGGCAGAGATGGGCCCTGGCAGCCTCCCCCGGGCTCCGGAGCCTGTAACCCAGCAACCCCCGTGGAAAGCAGAGAGAACAAAGGCCAAAGGGACATTTTCCTCTTGCAGCTCTGCAGACAGGCCGGGGAAGGGTGCTGGGGGTGGCCGGTAGAGCCGGAGCCTCCCGTCCGCACAGCCCTGCCAGTAGCACCCAGCAGTCCCTCCTGGTGGCCCTCTCCCCACCTTAGGGGGCTGCCTCTCCCCCAAAAACCCACTGTCCTCAGACTCCTGCCCCTGACAATTCCCGGAATGCCATCGTTAGCAGCCACCCTTTGAGTGAGGCCCAGCCCATCCCGAATCTGGTTTATCAGGGCCTGTTCCCTCTGCCAAGAAGAAGGCTGGGTAAGCGGGGGCAAAGCTCGAGCGAGGAGGGGCCAAGCCCCCACCCCACCATCCAGCTCGGCCCGGGACCGCACCTGGAGAGAGCTGCTGCCAGGCCCAGCTACAGGCAGTGGGGAGACTGACTTTCCCTCCCCAGGGGTCACTGGACCCCCAACCTTGCCCCACTGTGAGCTGTGAGCCTGAAATGAGAACGTTTACCCACAGCCTCAAGAGTGTCCTCTGTGAAATGGGACACCACCGTTGCCTGGCAGGCACACTGTCAGAAGGAGACAGCATCTGATCGGGTCCAGGTGGGGTACCCAGTAGGTCCCCAGAAGTGGCTGGGGGGAGCTCATGCCAGCCCAGCTCACTGCCACGGCTGGAGGCTAACAGGAGGGCCTCCCCCAAATCTTCGGGCTTGCCGGCCATCACCCATCAGCACAGGTGTGCAAGTGTGGCTGGAGGGGGTTCAACTGTATCCCCCCAAAAGACATGCTCAATCCTACCCCTGGCACCTGTGCATGTCACCTGACTTGGAAATAGGGTGTTTGCAGATGGCCTCAAAACTGCACTGGGGTGACCCCTAAATCCAGTGACAGTTGTCCCTAGAGTAAGAGAGGACACACGTGCGTGCACACACACACACACACACACACACAGGGGATGCAGGCAGAACCTGAGTGATGCTTCTAGAAGCCACGGAACACCGAGGACGGTTGCCACCCCCAGAAGTGGGAGAAGGCCATGGGTCCTCCCCTGCAGGTTTTGGAGGGACCCAGCTCTGCCCACACCTGGATTTTGGACATCTGGCCTCCAGAATGTGAGACAATAAATTTATGTTGTTTCAAGCCCCACCACTCCCTTTATGGTACTTTGTTCCGGCAGCTTCCAGGACACCAAGGCAGCCTCCATTTGAGGGTGAGGGAAATGGGTCAGCGTCAGTGGTCCTTCTGCCCACCAAGCCTCAGCCTCCACAGCTGGAACAGTCCACCCCGGTCAGCTCTGGAGAATCTCTGTAGCAGTACCGGTAGCTAACGTTGGCCGCTATGATTTTCCAGTCAATTACTCTGCCAGCTCCAGAGCCAGGCCCAGCACATGCATAATCTTGCTTAATCCACCCGGCGACCTCAGCAGCTGGGGACTGCTGTCGTCTCCCCATTCCACAGAAGGGTAAACCAGAGCTCAGAGAAGTTAAGTGACCCACCCAAAGCCACACAGCTTGGGGGGAGGCAGAGCTGGGGCTTGAACTCACACCTGGCCCACATCAAACTCTGTGCAATTCATCACCGAGAGGCTCAAAATACCCGAGGAAACTTCCAGAAGGGCACCCTGCCCTTCCACTACCCTCCCTCCTCCAAAGCCTTGGGACCTCCTGCCTCCCCAGGGTGGGAGGTGAGGCCAAGAGGCAAGGCCAGGTCACTGGGTGCTTGCTGGGACCAGTCCTGAGAAGAGGGGTGAGATTAGTCCCATTTTACAGACAGGGAAGTGAATGTCAAGTTTCCTTTCCCTAGGTCAAACATGCAAAATGCAGTCTGACTCCAAGGTGAATTTTTTTTTTTTTGCCCTTGAATGAGGTTGCCTTTTTTTATATTTTAAGACGATATTTATCATATGAACATAAACACATTCACAGAAGCCAAAAATCCCATCACCTAACAGAGTTTAACCTTCCACTTTTTGTCCATGTGCATATATGGTATTTGCCAGTAGTAAACATAGCCTAGATATATCTTTGGTGTTTTGCTTTTGTTCACTTAACATCATCTTCAGCATTTTTCTGTGCTGCACACCTAGATCTTAACCACTCCACCCCTCCCCGGACGGGTCAGCCACCTCCCCCAGGGAGCCCTCCCTGACCAGCCCTCCGCTCTGAGTTCGGCAGCTCTCGGAACCAGCCACACAGCCCCAGAGAGGTGGGGCTGGAGACCTTGTCTGTCTGTCCAGCTCTCTCTCCATTCCACAGCCCCTGCAACACAGTCATGTAAGCAGATGTGCTTAAGCATGACTCCATCTGATCTCCTGGATGTGACAGGCCACAGAGCCAAGTGCAGGGAGAGTGTCATCCTCTTCTCCTAGGGAATGGCACCCCAGAGGGGCACGGTACACAGCCTGTCCTTCACACCATCCAGCTCAACCCGGGCCCAGAGGGGGTGCCTTATCCACACCTGTTCAACCATCACTATCGTCAGCACAGTGGCTAGGGGCCAGGCCTCCCACACTCTCGACCTTTCCCTGCCCTCTCGACCCTTTCCCTGCCCTCTCACTTAACCTTTATGCCAGTAACATTCCAAGGCAGGTGCTGCGCTTATCCCTGTTTTTGAGGTGAGAAAAGGAGGCTCAGAGAGCCCAAACAGCACGCCCAGGGTGGCACAGCCAGGAAGTGCTGGCCCGGGCAGCACTCTCAGCCCGGGTTCTCCGCTGCCTCCAAGGAGGGTGGGAGCAGGTTCCCCCCCAACCAGGCCCTTCCGCTGGGCTGGGTGCTGCCCTCCTGTGACCCCACCTGCCCCACCAGGCCCTGAACCTGTCATTAGCTCAGGTGTGAACTTCAGCTCCCGCACCTGTTATTAGGAACTGGGAGGACGGGTGCAGCGGGAGCTCACACCCCGGTCCGGCCCTCTCCAGTTCCAGCTGCTAAAGGCTGACACACAGGGAGGGGCGGTTTTCCCAGCCTGGCTCTCCCACACCTTGGCCACCCCATTCACTAAACTCGGCACTACTCAGGCCAAAGTGCTTTGACGGCTGGGGTGCAAAATCACAGCTCCCGGTTCCCTTTGGCTCGGGATGGTGATGCTGACCCTCCATCTGGGCACTTCCTCTGGGCCAGAGGCTTTCTCCCACCATCACAGTCGCTCCTCCCAGCAACCCCATGCAGGAGATACTTCTTATTACCATCCTTGCTTTGCAGAGGAGGAGACTGAGGTTCAGAGAGGTTCCATGACTTGCCCACAAGCAGATGCAGCAAAGCTGGGGTCAGAAGCCAAGTGTTCTGCTCCCAGAGCAGACGCTCACTGGTATCCCTATCCTCTTCCAGACAAGGGAAGGGGCCCTTAAAAAAGTCAGGGCCAAAGGGTAAGTTGGGGTCAGCTCCCAAGTCCCACATAAGTACCTCTTGTGGCGCTTGGTACAAGGCTAGGCGTGGTAGAATGCTCAAGAGATGCTCACTGGGAGAATGGGACAAAATGCTGCCTTCTGCCCCACGACTGGGTCAACACATTCTTCTCCCATCAAGAAAAAGGGGCAAAGGGACGCAAGGGCTGGCAAGAGGACTAGGCGAGACCACGCAGGGAGGCACCTGGCACCCACTCGGGGCTGTGACAGCTCTTATCATTAGTAATGGGGTGGAAGGAACAGGGAGATCATGGGAACCCAAAGGAAGGGCCTCCCACCCCATTCTGGGCAAAGCAATCAGGGTGGGCTTCCTGGAGAAAGAGACTTCTCCACCCTGAGCTCTGGGATCAGCAGAGATCAATTAAGGAAAGAGAGCACAGCCTCAGGCCAGAAGTACAGAGAGCGGAGGGGGCCAGGACCCCACTTCCCCACCAGCCCAGGCCCTGGGCGCCCACACAGCAGAAACGAAGGGATCTTCCTTCCTGTCCTCTGCCAAAGAGCCTGAGGCTCTTCCAGACTCTCTGGGTTCAGGATGGCCTTCTGTGAGGTCCAAGCCCAGGCCCTGGGGGGGGGATGCAGAGCGGGGGAAGGTGGCCAGGCAGAGGGCAGGGCCAGGCCATCGTGTGGGTGAGCGGGAAGGGCTCTCGAGGGGCCCGCGCTGGGGGAGGGGAGAGTCGTCCGTGGCTGGCACAGACCGTGCAGTTGTGCAACCCCGG
>PVKY010005906.1:0-16693 GCA_004027775.1 Bradypus variegatus
TGAGGTTTAAAGGAAAATGTTGCTATACATGTTACTAGAAAAACTATTTTTTTAAAAAAGGACTGTATAACACAGTGAAATCTATTATAAATGATAGACTGTAGTTAATAGTATGATTATAAAAATGTTCTTTCATGAATTGTAACAATGCACCACACTAATGCAAAGTGTTAATAGGATGGTATAGAGGAAGTCAGTATTTTATGCATGACTTTTCTGTAAACCTACAATTTCTTTATTTAAAAAAGTATGTTAAACAAAGGAGGGCTAGAAGAACAAGGGACTTTTTAATGGAAATGACAGAAGAGGAAAGAAGGGGAAGACTTTGCAAAGGTGGACTCAATGCAAGGAGTGAGAAAAAAGGGGAGCCAGATAAGGAAACTCGGGGAGAGGAAAGTGACGTGACATCTCCTGACTGGCAGCATGGAAAGAGAGGAGAAGAGATAATGAGTTCAGTTTGAAACCTGTTGAGTTGGAGTTGCCAGTCTCTAGGGGATGACTAGGAAGGTGGAGATCAAATTATAAGCAAGAGCAAGAGGTGAGGATGGATCAGCGCTGGGCTCCTTCTTGCCTCTAGCCCTCTGCAGATTCCTCCAGAACACTGTCCTCCACCCTCGGATTCCCTAGCGTCCCTTCATCCTCAGAGCTCCTCCTAAATGCCACTTCCTTAGGGAAAGCCATTCCTCACCCCCACTCCCACCCCCGTGCTGATTTAGGTGTCTTTGTAGATGTCCCCATTATACCCTGGCCCCTACCAACACAGCACTTAGCACACTTTGTTGTCATCCCTACTTAAATTTTAGGGTTGCTCGCTCAATCTGTAAACTCTGAGAGAGTGGGGCCAAGTCTGCCTTGCTCACAGTGACTAGAGCAGTAGCTGGCTCATGGATGAGGCTCAAGAAATGCCTGCTGAGGGGATGAGAAGAAGGGAAGGAGGGAGGTAAGAAAGGAGGGAGGGGAGGAGAGGAGGAGAGAGGGAGGGAGGAGAGAAGGAGGGAGGAAGAAAGAGAGGGAGGAAGGGAGAGGAGGAAGATGGAAAGGGAGAGAGGGAGAGAGAGAAGGAGAAAGGGAGGAAATTCTGGAGTTCAGGAAAGAGGCCAGGCTTAGAAGTGGCAATATAGATGTCATCCACAAAGATGACAGATTAAGACAGCAGCAGAAGAAAAAGAGACAAGGGAGAGTATAGAGAGAAAATACAGTATGGGCCGGGACAGAAACTGTCCATCTGGAGAGGGCAGTGCAGAGAAGGAAACAGTAATTTCCGAGATAGGAGGAAAATCACAAAAGTGCTGTGCCAGTGAAAAACTGGGGAACAGAGCGTTCCAAGAAGAGGATGCTAAGGTGGATCAAAGAGGATGAAGATGGTGACTGATAAAAAGCTGGATGGACTTGGCACTGGGGAGCTCATGGTGGTAGGAGTCAGAACAAGAGACTAAGGTGAGATGCATGGAGTGTAGGCTGTGTGTGGAGCCCACACTTTAAAGAAGTGAGACCATAAGAGGGAAGAGGAAGATGTGATGGCAGCTCAAAGACAATGGGATTTAGCTTGTTTTTTTTTTCCCCAGTCTAGGGCCCCGGGGAGATGTGAGGCTATTGATCCCCTTGAGGGAGAGATCAACTTACAAGAAAGAGATGCCTCAAAGGATGAAGCAAGGTCAACGGAGATTGTAGGAGGCTTCAAAGCTAAGGTCACCCCTTTTCAATATGAACAAGTTAGGGTGCTCACTGCCAAGACACCCCTGTAGAGGGAGAAAGAGATTAGATGAGAGGAAGGGGTAGCAACAAACAAGATAAAATTTAACAAAGTCTATGAATACTGAAACTTTATATAATTATATATATATTTTTTAGATGCTGGGGTGTTGGAATAGCTAGAAGGAGGTAAATGACATGGTGAAACTGTAGCCTGTAGTATCCGTTGAAATTTGCTCTACAGCTACTCATTGAATCGTGCCTTGAAAGTCTTCACCTTTCTGTACATACCCTATATTGCATAATAAGCAAAGAACTGAAACTGGAACTATAACCCGTAACAATTTTTGAAATTACCTATATGACTACTTGTTGAGCTATACATTGAGAGATGACACCTTTATATATGTATGCTATATTTTACAACAATGGAAAATATTCTCCCTCCCTGGAGAAGTCAATGGTATTGAACCTGTTAGAACTGCTACCTCATTTCATCATCCCCACCACCTGGGAAAGGCATGCTTACAGATGAGGAAACCAAGGCAAAGAGAAATAAAGTAATTTGCCCAAGGTGGTGCATCTATTAAGTGGCAGAACCTGGATGCAGATGCAAGCCAGTAGGACTTTGGAGTCTGTGCTCTTAACCATAAGTTATACCACCTGCCAGATACTGCTGTTTAATGGATTCAGTAAGAAAATCAGGAAGAAAGGGAAAGGAAGGGAAGGTGTGCCGGTTTGGATGTATTATGTCCCTCCAAAGGCCATGTGTCTTTGATGCAATCTTGTGGGGGCAGACATATTAGTGTTGATTAGGTTGGAACCTATTGATTGTCTCCATGGAGATGTAACTCAATCAACTGTGTGCAAGAACTTTGATCGGATATTTCCATGGAAGTGTTAACCCACCCATTCAGGGTGGGTCTGAATTGAATCACTGGAGTCCTATAAAAGTGTTCAAAGACAGAAGGAGGTGCTGCAGCTGAGAGAGACACTTTGAAGAATACACAGGAGCTGAGAGAGGAGCTGGAACACAACCTGGGATCAGCAGACGCCAGCCATGTGCCTTCCCAGCTAACAGAGGGTTTCCGGACGCCATTGGTCTTCCTTTGGTGAAGGTACACTTGTTGATACCACAGCTTGGGCACTTTCATGGCCTTAAGACTATAACTGTAACCAAATAAACCCCCTTTATAAAAGCCAATCCATTTCTGGTATTTTGCATAACGGGCAGCATTAGCAAACTGGAGCAGAAGGGAAGGGGGAGGGAAGGGAAGGGAATGGGGAAATGGAGGGAGGGAAAAGAAAAGGAAAGGAAGGGAAATAAAAGGAAAAAGAAAATAAAAGAATACAGATGTGATCTCTGCTCTCAGAGAAATTTATAATCTAGATGTGAAGAGAAAACCCAAACATGATGAGTCTATGTACCAGAAAGCCCCAACAAAAGAGCAACCCAGAAATGAGTGTGGTTTGTAGAAGATGCTTCACTGGAGGTGTTGTTAAGAAATCACTAAAGAGGACCCCTTTGGTTAGGCTGGCAATAGTTTCTTGTAGCCAAGCCGAGGGACGCTTAAGTGATAAGGGATTGGTGTTTACTAGTAGAACGAACAAACAAAGGAGGGAGTGTTTAAAAGTCAGGACTGAATGTATAAATTCAAGTTTTGTTTTGAAAAAAAAAATGTCAGGACTGACTTGGACTCTTTAGATATTCTCAGATGCCTTTCAGCGCAATGATTCTATGGGGTTTGACTCTTAGGATTTTATAAGCCCCCTGAAAACTCGTTTCCTTGGATCCCAAAGCTGTCACACCTTATTTACTAAGAAAACCTAGATATGCCTGCCATTCCCCAAAGTTCTCTTTCCAGGGAAAGAATCAGAAGGTGCAGACTTCCTCCTAAGTGAAGAAAATGTAGGCGTTTGTAAATGAACCAGTCTCAGCTCCTTAAATCCCTAGGAAAAGTAAAAGCTGGGATGGACAAAGTGGGAAAAACATACAGATGGTTTCCGATCAATCCCAACGAATCAGGGCAAGTTGCCTCGCGTTTTAAAGCGGCAGGCGAATGGAGGAGGAAAGGTCTTCCTTCTCCACAGCCTGGCTCACCTTCCCAATGTAACTGAAACTCCCAGTCTGCCCAAAGCAGAGCCACTGCCGCCTGCAGGCTCACGTTCCCTTCCGCCTTCCCCGCCCTCGGCTGCCTCGGTTCACGCCCCCTTCAAGCCTCAGCTCCTCCCCGCGGCCTGGACTGAGTTCATCAGGGCTTGAACTGCACCAGGAACCTGGCTGCCCAGGTCAGACTCCTCGACGTCACCTGCGCTTGCCGCGCGATCCCGCCCGCAGTAACCAAGCAAGATGAAGCTCCCACCCTCGCCGTTTTCACCCAGGCACACGCGACCCCCTCCTCCCGAGGACAGAGCAGCCACCCAGTTGGAAAGACACTTCCCCTCCTCACCGTCTGGCGCTACCTGGGTCTTGTCTCACCCGGTGGGAAGTCCATGAAACATCCCTTCCATTTCTTTCTTTTCCTTTTTATGACAGACTTCACTGTTTAGAGCAGTTTTAGGTTTACAGAAAAGTTGGGCAGAAAGTCCATATTCCCTTTCTCCACCCCCAACAATTTCTATTATTACCTTCTTGCATTATGTGTGGGACCTTTGTGACAATCAACGAACCGACGTTCATAGTCCGTAACTTACAGCCGGGTTCACTCTTCGTGTTGGATTGCTATGTGGGTTTTGAGGAATGCATAATATCATGTTTCCACCATTATATATTATACAGAATAGTTTCACTGCCCTAAATGTGTCCAGTGGGGAAGCAATAGCGCAAATGCCACCGAGACCCAGGACCACATACCCCTTTGCTGGGATGACGGGAACCTGGAGGCATGGGCCAGCGGCCACAGCACCCTCGGCAGCTCCTCTCCTGGGCCTTCGGGGGCCTCCAAAGCCGCAGCACCCAACTTCTCCACCCTCCCCTTCCCCTTCCCCCTCTCCCGAAGCTCCAGCAACAGAGAAAAGTAATCTTGGTCAGTGCAGTTATATGGGCTCCTCATCCAAAAGATAATAAAATGGAAAAGTCTTGCAGGCAGAATGAAATAGTATTGAAGGAGCAAGTACTGATTGAAGTTGGCTTGCTGTCTATTCAGAAAGATAGACAAATCCAAGAAAGTACATGGGTACAAGATCTACCACCATCACCATCACTGCCAGAGGAAAATTAAGAGAGGAATCCAAAGACCAAAAATCATGCTCTGAAGGGGAAGGAATTAAAGAAGCCCCTTTTCAGAAAGTGCAAAGAGGCAGACGAGGGTATAGCTGGTCCTGATGCTAGTTCTGAGAAGCTATGAGTACTTCATCCTCTGAACAAAATTTGAAGAATGTGCCTGGGTGTAAAATTTTAGAAGGAAAACGTCAGGTGGACACTGATGAGAACACAACAGAGAATCTTTCTGGTAAAGACTCAGCTGTTAAAGAACTAATTCTCCCACTGCTTCTTCCCCACAAATAGAACAAAGAGAAGCAGTGTCCAAGACTGTGAATGAGTCTCAGGAAATTGAGGAAGACAAACTCGTCTACAGTTATGAGGGAAGTGACCTAAGTGACAGCATGTCAGAAGATAGCGATTATTCTGAATTGAATGGAGCTCAGGCAGTTCCACAAGAACCTAGTAGGAAAAAAGCAAAAGAACCTTGGCAGTCAAAGTGGCTGAGGGAGATTTTGTTTGTATTTTTTGTGATCGTTCTTTTAGAAAGGAAAATATTATGCAAACACCTCAATCGCCATTTGGTTAATGCATATTTCCTTGAAAAGTGGCTAAAGGACAGGAGTAATTAAGTTTTGGACAAGACCACAGTTCTTATTTAGTAAGATCTATTACATTTTATACTCATTTACAGTAGTGTAGATAATCTTTTATTATTAAAGATTGCTTTAATTGTTATGTTAGTTTTTCAATTGGACTGTTTTCCATTTAATTTTTGTATACTATTTGATTGTAGTAGAAGTTAGCAATCTAAGGGAGTTAGTGTACTAAACCAGCAGAAACGTAAATCTGCAAGTTTATACATTTAACTGAAATAAGAAAGCCAAGGTGGTATAATAGCAATCTATTACTTTGTCCAGCTGCAACTGGTCAGTTTGTTCACTATTTCTATTTTCCTGTTTAACTTTAGTTTATTCTTAGTTCTTTCTTTAGCTCTGTAAAAATTGTCATACTTAAACGCAAATTACTTGAAGACTTTGCCTGCTTTATATCAAGTTAGCACTCTAAAATTTTTTTAGAGATGAAAAGAGATATTTAAATTGAAGAAAAATTCTCCCAACCATGGACAGTGTATTAGTCCAGGTATTTCTTTCCTGAGTTTTATCAATATTTCTCATTTGTGTAGATTAGTCCTCATAAAAACTGATTTGAGTGTTTCCTTTTTGGTGCTGTAATGGCTTAAGATATTGCACATATTTTTTTAACCTATACAGTCGATTTTTTTTCTCTTTTTTTCTAGAAATTGCATTTGTGTTAACAGTAACACTTCACGCATTTATATTCATGTTTATTTGGGGCTCCCTGGAGGGATGCTTTTAGGCTTGTTTACAAAAGGGCAGTTTTCTTTTTCTTTGCTGCAATTGTCTTTTTTGCAGAGTATTAATGTGTGCAAGTTCATGAGCAAATGAAACATGCAGGTTCCATCCACTGCTTTACACATATCTATGCTAAAATCTGTATTTCCTATAATTTATTTTGAATGGATGTACTAAATGTGCAACTCTGAATTTTGATTTTGCAATAAATAAACCACGAGGCTCTATATTGAATGGACTTTTTTTAAATGGAATTTTAAAAATCTTAACTACCAACAACCATCAGTAATAATTTTTTTCTTATTATGGAGTAGCTACTTCCTAACTGTACAATGCTAAATCATATCTTTGAGGTAAACCTTTTTTCATAGAAGTTTGGTGTCCATATGGCTACTCAACTGAATAAAGAACTGCAAACCTGGAATTAGGAGACATAATTATTCCTTCAAATTATACAGAATACCACAGAAATATCCAGAAATTCCTAAGCCATAGCTACTACATGGGAAGCCTAGGGTAAGAGAAAGAGGTAGTATGAGTGTGGGCAGAGCAGCTGCAGGTTCCCACGCACACAGTGAAAGAGGCTGGTGAAACTTAAAGTACAGTCCAGATTTTAAAAAATTACACTTTCTCAGGGTTCTCCAAAGTTAGTGAGTGTCCCAGTGTGCCAGTTTAGATGTATTATGCCCCCCCAAATGCCATGTTCTTTGATGCAATCTTGTGGGGGCAGACATATTAGTGTTGATTAGGTTGGAATCTTTGGATTAGGCTGTTTCCATGGAGATGTGACCCACCCAGCTGTGGGTAATACTTTTGATGAGATTATTTCCATGGAGGTGTGGCCCCGCCCATTCAGCATGGGTCTTGATTAGTTAACCGGTGCCCTATAAAAGCTCAGACAGAAGGAGCTTGGTGCTGCTGCCAAGAAAGACATTTTGAAGATGGCCATTGAAAGCTGATGCAGACATTTTGGAGAACGCCATTTTGAAACACAACCTGTGAGCAAGCAGACGCCAGCCACGTGCCTTCCCAGCTAACTGAGGTTTACCGGATGCCATCTGCCTTCCTTCGGTGAAGGTGCCCTATTGCTGATGCCTTGATTTGGACATTTTCATGGCCTTCAGACTGTAAATTTGTAACCAAGTAAACCCCCTTTATAAAAGCCAATCCATTTCTGGTATTTTGTGTAATGGCAGCATTAGCAAATCAGAACTCAGCTTTCCCTATAACAACTTTTTTCTACAGATGAGACCTCAAATGAATTGCAGCTATTCTGCTATTCTCAAGGGCACTTTGTATGAAAAAGGGTATGTACTCCTCCCCTTTTTTTGTAAGTCCTTCAGTCAGTCGTTCCTAAAGATATGAAAGACCCCATCATAGGATTTTTGGCAATTCTTGCCATTCACTGATGTAAAATAAAGTATGATTTCAATAGGGATTCTTGACTAATTCTAACCTCCTATGTCCCATTCTGGAATAATCACCTTAATATTTCATTTATTTTCTTTTTATTTGGTGATCTCTGAGAGGCAGGTTTCAGATCTGGGTGGTATAACTTGAAACATTAGGAAAAACATTGATGAAACATGGGTGAAAAACTTCTGTTAAACATCTGAAAGTGAAGTTTGAGTTAAAAGATGTTTGAATTTAATTGACTGGGAGGCCAAAGATTTAAGGGAACAGAAGATTTTCAAGACATGAGGAGTAAGTTATATGATACAGGGTGTGTTTTGTGTGTATGAATGGGAATTAAATGTTTTCTAGTCTCCAACAATCACTGTCAACAGAAGATCAAACTGCAGATATTTACGTTTTAAGATGTAAAATTATAAAATTAGTTAAATCTTTCAACAACTACTTTTAATGTTCATGTTTACATTTTTCTTAAGTTACCTTTTATGGTATATATAAAAAAGATTAATCTTATGTATAGATTGGAGATTGGGAATCACAGTTTGGGGAAGACATTTTTGTAGATCGTTTTCAGCAAAATTTTTTAAATTGGCTGCTGGGGTGTGCCAAAGAATTTGACAAATTTCTAATGCAGGTTTTAGACTAGAATGTTAAACACAAAAATATGCAGGAAACTAAACCCCTTATTATTGATCTGTAAAAGCATTGTTTCTGGAAATCGAATGTGACTTGAAGCCTTTTTTCCAGAACATAAGGACTTGATTATCAGGCCTATATTAGATTCTGAACCTTAATGCCATGTATTTGATTCATCTGAAAATTGTATCACTGAAATGTGTAATTGGTAATATCAACTTTCTGATTCAGTTGGGAGCTCTTCTGTTTGAAAAACATGATACTTGTATGAAAGTTCTAATTTTCTCCATGGAAACATTCAATCAAGAGGTCACACCCTAATCAAAAAGATTAACCAATCTGCTCCCATAAGATTGCATTAAAGAATATAGCTTTTTCATAGTGTGTGTGGCGGGAGGGGGAGCATAATATATCCAAACCGGCACACTACTCTCCAAACTACTGGGGAGAGTTTGAACAGGATTGGTGTTAATTCTTCTTTAACTTTCATTTCCTTTTGGTTTCATCTTCATCCTCTTACCTACCTACACATCTGACAGCTCTGTTCATCTTCCTATTTTTTCTGTGTACTGGAAAGCATAAAATTGTGAAGCATGTACTGATAGCATCAGAACTGAAGTCCACTACATACCAGAGGGAAGTTTAGATTGGCTATAGGCAGGAAAACAAAGATATGCCAAAGTAAACGAGCAACACTGGGTTTTATTTTCCGAGAAGGGCAATCTTCAGTGAACCATGAAGATGTCTATGTGTACCAACTTGATGTAATCTCAAATAGCTGTACGAGAACATTTTGAGAGTTGAGAAATCATGCCACGGACACATTCCAACTGGTCCACTTCATTGGTTACACCCAATGAAAGAGCAAAGTTGGCCAGTACATCCACCTCAGAGAGAAAAACTGCCTGGGTACACAGGACCCAAAAATATACACCACAAACTTTGATATTTTGACCTCTGGCTTATCCTCCATCCTCTTCCCTTCTAACTATTAGTAACATGAAATTATTTTGATAATTTTGCCTTTTAAAGGAGATACTACTCTTACTGAAAGGTCAACCAGCTAAAAATATTTTGTTCTGATTTTCCATGTGATTTTATGCATGATTTCTTTGCTTCTAGTCTTGCCTATGAGAAAATAACTGGAACATTTTCCAGGCACTTTTGCCAATGTTTCTTTTCTCACTCTTCCTTCCCTGCTTCACCCCTTTGGTCTAACCAATAACTTCCAGAAGAACAGGAAAAAAAATTTTTTTCAAGACAAAGAGAAACATGTCTTTGACATTTTAAGCCGAAGGGCCATAATTCATTTTTCATAAATCCCATTAAAATAGTAAAGGCAGAGAGCTGTTGCATGTGAGACACTGAAACTGAGAATTTCCCTTGATCTAGGTGCCATGGATCACTTGATTGCCCTGTGGGTAGGTGGAGTAACTGTGTATCCACATAGAGCAATTTAAAGGATACCCCAAAATGGAAACTGACATTCTTACTAGCAGAGTCACTTGTTTGGGTCAAGACATGGACAATCTTTGTTAAAAAGTTCTCTACTTGGGAAGTCATTTCTTTTGTTTCCCTACTGGCAAATTCTACAAATTCTTCAATACTTTCAGCTCAAAGTTTATCTTCTCTGGATCATTCTGTGTCTTCTATATTCTCCTAGCAACTATCTCCTGTCATGGTTATAGTACTTATTAATTTGCTATTTATTTGTGGACATGCCTGTCTTTCCATGGCACACACACCCCACTCCGTTAGATCCTTATGTACCTCCAGGGCAGGATCAGTCTTATTATTGCTACAAAAATAAGGCCTGGAACCTAACAGGCACCAAAGAGTTTACTGAGTGAAAGGCTCTGATCTTTAAGAAGTAACACATTCTTGTCATTCAGTTCTGTCCAAGTTATTCCCTCTGCTAACAATTACTGACAAGAGAGTAGACGGTATCCCGGGGCTTTGCGGTGGGACTGGGTGGGGGTACCTGGGTGGGGGGTACCTGGGTGGGGGGGGACCTGGGGGGGGGTACCTGGGTGGGGGGTACCTGGGTGGGGGTACCTGGGTGGGGGTACCGAGCCAGCCAGGCGGCCCGAGCTCAGAGCATCCCTGAAGGGCAGAGTGCTGACATCGTGGCTCCTAAAGATCAATCTCATCTGCTTTACAGTTACTCATGAAGCTCACCCTTGCCCGCAAGATGTCAAGTTATTCTCACAACCAATTAAACTTTCAACCTGTTGCTACTTTCTAGGCAAGGAGGGTTTTCTTTTGTTTTGTTTTGCTATATTACAAATTTCAATTTCAATTCAAAAAGCAGCCTGGTTTTTTGTTTCAAATCTTTGCTGTTTTGAGAATATCTTTCAGCCCTAAAACAGTCCCCAGGGAAATTTCTTTTAAAAATATCAAATTCGAGTGACCAGGAGTGAATGGTAGAAAGTGGAGGTGACCAGGTGTGGCTGAAAGTAAAAGAGAAGTTCTGTTTTGTTTTTAGCCTGTTTCTCTCAGGATCATTTCCTCCCATAAATGCCTTCCTATTATCGCAATACTCTTTCTCAGGGATTATGGAACTGTGTAAAGACCATTTAATCTAGCTCAAGAGTTTACAAGGGGAAAAAAAGGGCCACAGAGTTTGAGATAGAGATGAAGATACTTGCTGAAGGTCCCAACCTGTTTTAGTGGCAAAACCAGGACAAGGTCCTAGTACCTTCCTCTTGGCCCAAAGCCCCCCCCCCCCACACACACACAGATTCTCTCACTCAACAAGAACAGACGGCTTTGAACCCTGGCAATGACTTCTGCCTCAGTTCCCTTATTTGAATGCCCAAGGTTCTGCAGGCTTTATTTGAATGCCCAAGGTTCTGCAGGCTTCATTTGAATGCCCAAGGTTCTGCAGGCTTTGTCTATGAAGAAGTTTTTGTGTAAAAATAACCTAGTGGTTGTCTTCAGCAATTTGCAAACAATCTGCTAAGTCTGCAGCGTTTTTTAGAGAGAGGGAGAAAGGGCTCTTTTTATTCTCACTGGTGATAATCGTGATAATTGGGTCACCTGGTGAGCGTTGGAAACTAAAGTTCAGCTCACGTTTGGTCGCTCTGAGACTCACTCCCAAGGCTCCAGCAGTTTTCGGCAGGCCTGGTAGGAAGGCAGCGACCCGGGATGTGTCCTGTGGATTTCAAATAAACCATAAACTGGAATCACCTGACTCACTCAGCTTTTTTATTGTAAATACCAGCTGAAGCTAGCTCAATCGAAAGGTTAAATTTAAAGTATGGGTATATTATACATGTGTACATTTATATGTGTACAAATACTATATAGTTATATTTTAACTTTATTTTTTAAAATGTCAAAGTTATTTTAAAAAGCTGCTAGAATAATACAAAGAACTCTCAAACACTGTTGTCCAGATTAACTAGATTTTATCATTGAGCCACACTTTCTTTATCATTCTGTCGGTTTCTATCTATTTTTAAGTGATTTTCTAAATCACTTAAGAGTAGGTTACATACTAATACCCCTTTATCCCTAAAGACATCAGTGTTTGCGTAAGAACAAGGGTAGTCTCGGGGAAATAAGGCTACAGTGTATTCCAGAAGTCTTAGTGCAGCTTTAAGCTATGTGCTGTTTTTAATAAAATGAAGACAAAAAAAAATGTTTCTTACTGCAGAGATAATTCCTGAGAACCTTCACAGCAATTTATCCTAAGAACGAATCATTTGCTCCATAAATTATTTATTGGCATAGATATTTTTAGTTTTGCTTGTTGCTTAGACTTAAAGCCTCTAAAGACATATTTACAAATCCGGGAAGGCATCCTGACAATCCTGCGGCTATCGAGTTGGTTTGAAAGATCTGATATTTCATTGTAAATGCAATTACTCAGTACGGAAGTCCAAGGGGTAAAATACAGCCTTTAAAGATCTTAGCAGGATGTGGGCTTCTGGGCATGTAAGAATTAAAATGCAGAATAGAAATGATCTTTATGAAAACATTACCCCAGTCCTCATAAGACCTGGAAATGCAACATCGATGGCCACAGCAGGAACCAGCAGCCCAGAGCCCTGGGCCAGTCGTCTGATGTGTCCCTCCTGCCTCAAGTGCTCGTCCTTTGGTGGGTGCAGTGGGGTGCTGTTCTCCACGGAGTGAGTGAGTGCAAGCGCACAGTAGTTTAATAGTGAAATACCATTGATATTGAATCAATACCACCTGTTTATCAGTACCACCATTTTATGCATCAAGCGGTGTCCCCCCAAAAGTCATGTTCAAGTGCTAATCTGCAGTCCCGTGTATGTGAACTTATTTGTAAATAGGATCTTTGAAGGTGATGTTAGTTAAGATGAGACCAAACTGGATTAGAGCGGGTCCTGAGCCAGTAAGCTGGTGTCCTTATAAAGAGGGGAAATTTGGACACGGGGTGGGGGGGAGGGCATGTGCCACGTGACAGCGGCAGAGCTGAGCGATGCTGCCACAAGCCAAGGAGCCCCATGGCTTGTCGGCCACCACGAGAAGCCAGGGGTCTCCTCTGCATCTCTGCCCAGCCTCTCTTTCTCACCCTCTCTGCTGGCTCTTTCCCTTTTGACTGTGAACCTCCTGGAGTCGTTCCCTGTGAACCTTGTCCAGATGCAGCCTCCCTGGGAGTAGGGAGGGCCCTCCTGGGTCACAGAGCCTTGGAGGAACATGGGCAGGGGGCAGTTCAGAGACGAGTTTCCCAAAAGGACACAAGGTGAGGAGCTTCCCCGTGGGGAGAGCAGGAGACTAGCCCCTCACTCCAGAAAGAGGGAGGCCAGAGGGGTTAAAAATGAAATGTATAAAATCCCATAGTGCCAAGATAGGGTAAGGATAGAAAAAACAGACCAAGGGGCATAAATGAACCATGTTTGGTTGGTTGTAACTATGTGTTAAGTGCCTCATAGTTTAAAATAAACTCTCACATGTAAGAGTTTACTTTTACTTACTTGCAGCAGCCGTGGGCCCAAGCAGTGTGCAGATGAGAGAGACAAGCCGCTGAAATCTCGCCAGACTCTCCTTCCCCGCATTGAGGAAAACGGGAGAGGCCACAAAGGGAGTTTTTGTTCTCAAGCCCTAGGCAAAAACTGCCAGATTGGGGTCAATTGATTTCACCTCCTCTGACCGTGTTCTTTGTAGAGGAGGAACTGGCCAGATTGTGTTTCAGGAGGGGGTGGAGTTGACTCCCAGAGCCAGCCCAGGTGGCTGCTTCTGAGTTTTACTGACTAATGCTCTCCCGCCGAATGAAGAAATGCTAGATGAGGGTCTCAACAGCAATCGAAGCACAGCCACTCAGGTTAAGAAGGAAAAAGGTGTTAGCAGCTCCGTCTTTGTCTCTCTGTCATAGGTCATGGCACAGGGCAGTGCGAGTACAGGGGTTCTGTAAGAGATGAGTGGGTGGCCCTGCAGCATGCCCGTACCAAAGGAGGCTATGTATTTTGCATGTCGGAATGATCCCAAATGCACAGCTTTATTATTTCTGTAGTGTCGACCGAGAAATAACAAACGAAGCAACAAAGGCTCTTATTTGGGGTCTTAGAATTGCAAGTTGGGGAGCACAGACTTAGGTAGCCACCCAAACTGTGTTCCGTCTTGGTGCTTCCAGGCAAGGGTTATAAAGAAAAAATAAAGATTACATAAGTTGTTTTGTGATTGGTGGGTATTTGGGGAGCGTCAGATGTCCTTCAGTTAGGTAGTTTATTGAGTTCTTTATCTTGTGGTTTGTTTCCTGTGTCTGGATGTCCTTAGGGTTTGGAGGAACTTTGTTGCTTGTGACTAGGCATACTTTGGCAGTTTGTAATGTCTGGCTGAGATTTGCATAAGAGTAACTTCCAGAATGACTTCCCAACTCCATATTGAATCTCTTAGCCATTGTCACTCCACTGTCTTATTTCTTTTTATGGTAGCCATGTGTGCTCCAATACTAGAGTCATTTCACAAGTCTGGTACTCTTTAAGCCCCATAACAACCTGACAAGGTAGCTTTTAAAATAATTTCATCCTTGAGAAAACTGAGGTTCTGTGACATTAAGTAACTTTCTCAAAACCATACAGCTGTTAAGTGTCAAAGGTGGATCCAGGATTCTGACTCAAAAGCCCTTCGAGTCAGAAAGGGCTTTACCCTAGGCCATTACCTAGAAAGGCCATTACCTTTCTAGGCCATTACCTAGAAAGCAGACATTAAACATGATGCTGTTAAAGCCGACAACAGCGCCCCATCGCTCACCACCCATCTAATTTCAGAAGCAGAGCCACTTTTCTTTCGCAAAATGTTTCAATAGTTTTCCTCTGCTTAGAGGATAAAATCCAGATTCAAAGGCCAGGGACCCAAGGCTCTTGAATCCAGGACCTGTTTCCCACTTCAGCCTTTCCTGTCTGTACACGCACCAGGCACGCTGTGTCTCTTCTTCTCCCTGCAGTACCCTGCTCTATTCCTCTTCACCGCCTTTGGAAACTCATCCTCCCAGGTCTGTCTGACTGCCGGGTCATCTGTGAAGCCATCCAGCCCCCAGGGCCCTCTCCCTTTGCTGAAATGCCATGGCCTTTAGTCTGCGTCTCTCATTTGACGTGTGCCAGATGCAACCTTGGATTTCGGTAGGAAGGTTCCCATATCCACAGGCTAACCAGAGCCAGGGCCTTGGAGAACAAGTGCCAGGCGGGGGGGGGCTTGGGCCAGGGAAACCCCAGGACATGCACGTTAAGCAGCACCAGGCATCCATCTGCCAAATCTGACATCCCAGGGCTGGAAGGCACCTGAGCAGAGCCAGGCAAGACGAGGGACTAGGAGACCAGCAAACCCTGGAGGGCTGGAGAGGAGCAGGACTGGGCAGCAGGGATTGGAAACTTAGGTTAAAATTTAGATATTCATAATATTAACAACCCTGGTTCAGATTTATTCAGATTCGGGAGAGCAGAGAGTACTTTAAAAGAAGCTTGGCAATCCTTTCCAGAAGACCAAAGATTTCTCTCACTGTTATTTACATTTTTCAGAGAAAATTCAGTGAAATAGGGTTCTTAATAAAGGCTTTTCAGAGGCTTCAGTCTGCTTAGATGAATTGTGAATCTCTAAGACAAGAATAGAGATGGCAAGTTTTATCAAATTTGGCTGTGGAATTTTTTTTCTCAAGAGCCTCTCCCAACTAGTGTTCTTTGGAAAACATTTACTAAATGCCATTTCATTTATTCTGACCCGTTTTATTGCAGCTTAAAAAGTGGGAAGATTGGGAAATGGGGGGGTGGGGGTGGGGTGGAGATAGAGCAAGTCTTATTTTACTAAATTTATCATTGTGTTAAAAGCTAGAATTTCTGGTAGTTTTGGACAAAATAATGAGTCCAGACTGGATTAGTAAGATAACCACATAATTCTTTGAGGTGTACATCACAAACTGGAATCCTACCAAGTGATTCAACACATTTTTCAAGCTGACATCGATATTTTCCAATATTTTGCACTGAACGGATACTTAAGCATAAACCAACTCTTATTTTTAACTTGCCCTCATTTTAGCTTATGGAAAAAGTCCAGCTTTAGGGACAATACTTATTCTGAGGCTTATTCTATTAACTTTAGGGACAGTGCTTTTGAGAAAAAAATTTATCTACTTTATTTCTGTCTTAATTCTTTATCTACTCTTCATGTAAAGAAATCCTTTGACACTTGACTCTCCCAGAGAGTGAGTAAAGACAAAATCTATACACACGTGAGATAAAAATGCGTTAAAACTGTAAGTGTAAAATGATGTTGGTAAAGTGATACCAATTTTAATGGCAAGCAAAAATTCTTTTGGAGTTATTCACCAATTTATTATCTCTGCCTCCTGTCACCTCCATTGTGGAGGAGTTGACATAATGTTGAGCTGGTCTTTTTTTATGGACACCATTGTAATCTTTCAGTTCATGCTTCTAATAGCTTCCCGAATAGTCTCAAATACCACAAAGAGATTCCTGATGTCATGGGTGGATGTTTTCACTTGATCCTGATTCTAAGGCTAATCAGCATACTGTTCATTTTTTCCATGACACCAAAGAACCTGCTGATACACTTCAGAGCCTTATTTGCAAATGTCCCTGTGATACTTTTTTTCCCCCAGTTTGGACTCAAAGTGTCCAAGAAAACAATGTTTTCTTTTGACTTGACAACTTTTCCTGTCCAGGTGCACTGAAACATTTAAGATAAAACAAAGAGTCTCTGAAAATCATGCCGTCTTATCAAAGAAATAGCCTGCTTAGTTACGCTCACTCTTGGAAAACCCTAATTAAACCTGGTGGCACGTCTACTAATATGGACACTCTATCCCCACTGGCCCGTAGCACTGATTACTGAATTCTGTCACAAGCCAGGTATTGCTGAGATTAGAAAACAAGTTAACTTCTCAAAT
>PVKY010005907.1:0-16686 GCA_004027775.1 Bradypus variegatus
GCCACATGGAACAGCCACAGGGGACAGCCATGAGGAACAGCTACAGGGAACAACCACAGGGAATAGCCACATGGAACAGCCCCAGGGAACAGTCATGTGGAACAGCCATGGGGAATAGCCAGAGGGAACAGCTATGGGGAGCAGCGACATGGAACAGCCACATGGAGAGACACCTGACCAGCCCTGACTGCTCCAGCCATCCCAGGCCAGGTGCTAGACAGGTGGGCCAAGACATCTGCAGGTCACATCAGCCTGTTTAGTCAGGGTTCCTAAGGGAATAGAACCAGCGGGACACACACACACACACATACATGCATATGCATATATATATATATATATATGTAAATTTTATGAGATTTATTATATACAAATTCTGGGTTTGTTTCAAGAAAAAAATAGAAAAGTAGTTCATCAATATCATCCTTAAAAATTTCTTTTTAAAACTGTGTAGTGTCACCGGCTTGCTTGATATTTTTAAGGGAAGGGAAACAGTCAGAACTATTTTTGAACGATGACACATTTGACATTCCCACAGTGCTCAGGCTGTCCCCATGAAGGCTAACACGTATCCGAGGCGGTCAGTTTGAGCTCCGCCCCCACCAGCTGTCATTCAGGAAACAGAAGAGGGCGATGGCCAAAGAGGCAGGAAACCAAACAGGAAGGCACTTGGGTGAAAGGGAGCGAGGACACTTACAGGGGACCTGTGGAGGCCCCAGACCCTGCTTCCGCGGAGTCTGCGGATAACTTGTCCACCTGCCCTGGCCTGCAGGTGAGACGGGAGAAGGGTGGAGCCCCAGCTGACTGCAGGTGTCCCTGGGGGGCCGGGGTGACCCCTTCCTGCCTGGGTGCCTTAGATGTCAGTCTGGGATGGGAAGCAACACTGAAAATGGCATCACAGCACCCGTATCAGAGAAAGGTTTCCTAGAATGCCGGCACATATAAGGATGCTCAAATGTGCCTTCATTTTCCTGGAGAGTGATCAAGGAGCAGATTTGCTTTCATTTCGGTCCCTTTTGGATTCCTTAGTTCCAGAACCTTGAATTAAACTCTAAACTGTGACTGCAGTGCCAGCTGCCTAAAAAATAAATAAATCAGAAATGACCATTTCCTTCTTTTAATTCAGTGCACATCAGATCAAAACATTAATCCCTTTCCTTTCCCACACAACCCAGAGAATTGTTTTTTCATGCACCGCAGTGAAGATGTTTATTTCAGAAAGAAATATGAGATTAGGGTCCTTCTAATATAAACTATACTCTGCAAGTTCATGAGGGAAGGAGAAACAATGTTGTCAAATCATTGCATTTAAAATGTAATTATTTATAAACCTCACTTTTCCCATCATGAATTAGAAAGAGTTTATTTTTTACAGAAATTGCTGCTTTTTGGCCTTTCACTGTTGCTTCCTCCAGCGTCACATCTTTCAACAGCTCCAGCCAAGGACTGCCTCCCTTATCGTCCGTCTCTCTGCTCCATGTCTTTGGTCGTGCCACTATTGCCATTCTCACCTTGACAAGAGGGCTAACTATCTGCATTTCACTAGATTTAATTTAAGAATACATTTTTTTAAAAACTAAATTTTCTTTGAAAGTCCCTCCCCCCAAAAAAAGAAAAAAAACAACAACCCAAACAAAACCCTCAAGTGATATAAATTGATAGCTGTTTCTGATAACTCCCTGGGTTCCTTTGGGTTCTTGTCGTTTTCATGCTCTGGCGGCAACTTCCCTTTTCCTTATTATGACCTCGGCTGAAATATGTGCTGGCTGCACAGACCCAGATGTGGGATCAGCACAGGAGAGGGCGTGGGGTGACGATGGTTCTGGATCCACCATGACGTGTAGGAGAACATTCCTTCATGTAGTTCACGGTCACGCGAAATGCGTTTGCTGCTATTTTTTGTGCTTGGCACGTGGCTTCTATATTTCTAAAGCACATTCCTCCCTCTCTAACATTCTATCATGCTGGACCCTGAGGATGACTGAAAACTGAACTTTGCTCTGGTATTCTTTTAGAAAGCCCTGTCTCCTGGGATGTCAGAGAGATGCTTTAGTGGCTCGGGGCTGATCTGAGGGAAGTCGTTCCCATTCCAGAGCCCCCCACCCGTGCACATCACAATTAGCTTCCAGAACCCAGGACAGAGGGGCTGACCTTGTGCACAGACAGAACGTTTTTCCCACAGCATGAAAGTCACTGACACTTAGATGATGTGTCATTTTTCCTGAGACCTTTCTTAGATTTTAGGGTTTCTGTGTTTCAAGGCAAACATAAACCTTTCAGCAGTCTCAAATGATGTGCACTTACTGAAATTCGATTTCCCACCAATCCATTAAAAAAAAAGTTTTTAAAATGTGTTTTGAAAATGGGCTGGGTCATCAGAAATGGCCCAGGAAGATGTTTGTTGTAGATTATAATGCATCTGCTGATCTCAAAAAGTGCTCTAAATGTTCCCTCTAGGTAGGTAGGCTGTGAAATAATTGTTTCACAGGAATTTCAGAACTAAAGAGAAGGGCAGCGTTTGACTCTTGACTGGGTTTATCGATGAAATCAGCTGATACCACCCTTGCCCCCTCACTACCAAGGCTGCCCTTTCTTTGGCTTTCAGTCCTTTGCTCTTTGGCCCTTCCCTTGATTTTAGCACCCCTGAGCCTGTTGGGCTAGCAGGCCTGGCCTGTAAATGATGTCTAAATCTCAGTTTGTTCGTGAGCAGGATGAGTAAGGGTGGGGATGGACCCACGTTTCCCCCAGCCCCTGCCATTCTGCAGGTGCTTCTTCTGAAGGGAATCACTTCATCTCATTGGGTCACAATATCCTCACTTGGGGATGATGTCTTTAGGCTCTTGTCTAATTTCAGTGCTTTAGGATTCTGTGGCTGCCTCTTTCTTGGGACACTAAGGGATATTTGTATTCCTTGCTTTTCAGTCCAAAGGAAAAATAAGATGATACTTCTCAATAGAAGGCAGTGGAGGGGAAAGAAGGAGAAAAGGGCCAAATCTGAATATAGTTGTCACCAGCTGGGAACATGTGATAACACATAGTTTTTGTTGTTGTTAAAGATTTCAACAAAATGGGTAAAATTGGGAAAATTTGGCCTTTGAGCTTAATAACCTGCATTTCAGACCAGCTGAATGCCTAACATGGAAACAGGGCTTCTCTTCCTGGACGTTTCCGTCATTGCACTTAGTTTTGCATTGAGGCTGCTGGGCCCATAGTGGGCCTCCAGGTGAGTCCAGGTATAGGTAATAATGGTCCATCCACCACAGAAACTCAAAAGAGCTGGGTGGTCCTGCAGGGTGGCCATGGGCACACCTGTGCACAGAGCTGAGCCTGCTGTCAGCCCTTCCCTACTTCTGAAATTAAATCCTCACTGCAATTTTGCAACCAAAAGGTATTCCAATTTTCTTTTAAAACTTTACAGTCATTTCACCTGTGTACCTAGGCAATGCCACATGGTGCCATATGCAGATCATCTGCGGGAAGTATTAATGATGGTCGTGTCTATTCATTATCAGAAACATGCACGATATTTTGACAATTGACTATCGAGTTTCAGCTTCTTCTTGCAAAATTCTCACTTGCCTTTTCTAATAAATCCAGCCCATTGACATCTTAATTTATGGTAATGTGTAGAGAAGTTGACCTATAATTTTGAAATTAGGATACAAATTAGCTTTTGGAAGAATAGGATAGGGTCTTAGAAGACATTGTGATTTATCTGAAGATAAAGTATTTAGTCTTATTCTTTTCACACATCTCCAAAATGAACAAAACTGTAAAATCTTGCTAATTACATATCTGAGCTAGAAACAGCGTATAGGTCACCCTGGCCCTTCACAGCTGGCAAAATATAACTCCCTGCTGTACATTTCCTCGGTTCAGCTTAAAATGACTTTAGCAAAAGGTCAGATGCTGCTGGTGGGAGACGTTTCCATTCTCTAACAGACTCATGTGAGACATTTTTTTCCCCAACATTCTATCTAAATTGGGTTTCCCCATCAGTTTCTTGATGTCATCCTCTGTGAATGCTCCCTTGGGCTGCCACAATGAAAATGGATTATTTTACCACTGTTTACGTTTTTGATCCAGACAAATGCTTCTACCACCTCTGTAGATAATCAGGATGCTTTGAGGAACAGGGGCTCAGTGGTAATCCTTGGAAAAATTGCTTAAAGAGAAACCTATTACAAAAAGGAATAATCTTGGCTTTCATTGACTGACACTGGCCATTTCTGTCTTTGGAATTCTTGAAAGAAATAAGAGTGTTCTGCTCTCTGGTCTGTGAGAGCTTCCGGGTGGGGAGGATTTGATGACATGGACAGAGGGCAGGGCTCCTGCTGCACTGCCACCTTGGCGCACAAATAGGCCCTGGTCAAACAGTGGTGACGGCGAGTCCCAGCCAGCATGGCTCCATCTGAACCCTTCCCGGGTTGTGAACCGATGTGGGACAAGTCTGGAGGCTCAGAACTTTATCTCTATCGGGGACAGCACTGCTTTTGCCATTTCTGCTTGGGATTAGTTGTCAGAACATTATTATCTGTGGCTTGTAACCAAAACTAAAACTCTGCTATTGATTGGCCCTTCTGTATCCAGGGGTGAGCTGCAGTCTCAGCTACCTGATCCAGAACACCACATAACTTTATTCCTTCTTGGGAATTTCATCTTATCACATTTCATTCTCTTCGTGCAAATATGTGAACCCATTTTCCTGGTTAGCAGAATAGTAAGGCCTGAAGCCTAAGATGGCCTGCCTCTAAAAAGAAGGTATTGCCCCCAGAGCAGTAAATAGCCTTCCCTGAGTTCTTAGGATAGTGTCATTTTAATTGTTTTCAAACTTTATTTACCAAAAAATTGAAAAAAAAAATTCAAACAAAACAAGACAAAGGAAAAAGAAAAAAAAGTGCTTTGTGCCATTTTTAAAAAGCAAGAGACGCTCCATGTGTTTTGTGTTTGCTTCAAACATGTGAGGAGAACTGCTCCAGGCCAGCAGTTCCTTGAAGCTCAGGTGCCTCTTGGTTTACATGTAAATATGCACTGACAGCTGTAAGTGCATACCCTATGCGGATCCCATCCCTCTCCTCGCAACATTTTGACACAGACGGTTCGGCCCAGTTCAGAATGTGGAGAGTACATTTTTAACTGTGGGAAGCTGGGCATGTATGCAGTGATGTCTATTTCTGCAACTTTGTTTACTCTCTGCACATTGAAAGTACAGGGGGTGAAGCAAAACACAAGACGCATGACCAAATGAGGGGACTGCTAGTGGCAGCCTTAGGCTCCAGACTCTGAGCAGTAAGGGGGAATAGTCAGCTCGGCTGCAGCTGGACCTGGGATGAACTTGGCTCCAGCTTTGCTTCACTCTTCCCTTTTCAAGCTGTCCATCAGAGGTTTACACCCGAAGCCAAATCCTATACAGAACTGACCTATCTACCGAATACACTTACGCATCTAAGAAAGCCTGGGAGCCCTGAAAATACACAAAGGAAGACGCTTTTCAGTCTGGATTAGAGGTGCAGGCTGCAGTGCCAGCATGGGAAGGTGTCCTGGGAGATAGTGCAGCTCATCGCTAGGCTGAAGGGGAGGGTCCACGAAGAACACAAAAAAGGCCACTGAGGATGAAGTCATTGCTGGCATGCCACTCGAGAAATGACTTTTTAATCAGGCCACACTGTGGAGAGCAAAAGAAAAGAGAAAAGAACAAAAATCCCTAAGTTGGAAAACAGCTTCAGTCCCTTTCTGGGGTTCATGCAATGCGTTCTTCCATCACGCTGCTGTTTGCTTTCCCCGTGGTTAACCAAGCTTGACAAATCCTCCCTAACCAGGAGAGCTCCTGGGCTTGCCTGGACAAGGGCTTCATCTTATCAGCCTGGCTCTTCCTTCCGCCCTGAGTCCTGGAATGCATTCCGTTTGTTCTGGCTTCTACCTTTCCTTTTTAAAGCCAAATACTCTCTAGAATTCTGAGGCAAAGAGAGTTAGAAACAGCTTTCGTATTAATTAGGCTAATTGATGCTCCTTGGAGCCTACTTTAATAAGTCCTATAATTGTGATTGCATGTGCTTTGCTTTCTATTAAAAACTGGGAGACTTTATATATAAAATACTCCATGGTGGTGAGATTTTCAGAGTTTAATCCTTTAAAACCAGCATTTTGAAGTTAAGAAGCAAGGGGCAAAGGGACCTGAAGAAGTGGGCCCTTTAGAAGGCTTAGTGGATGCCTTCTAAAGAATCTAACAGAAAGGAAAAATGCTGCCAATTATTCCAGTGTTGTGAAGGGGAAAAAAAATGACCTGAAGCTAAATGAAGGGAGATGCCTACAACCTAATTAGTGAAAACTCCTTCCCAGGAGCTGTATCTTTCTCGCATTAGTTTCCTATAGTTTCAAGTGCTTGAGAAGCTACACACTTTCAGAAGCCAGAGAGGGAAGGGGAAAGGGGGAGGGAAAAGCTAGAGGGAGAAGCTCATGCTTCACAAAGCAGAAAAGGTTAACAGGAAGCAGAGAAACCTGAGAACGATATTTGGCAAAGGTCACTGAATATAAAAGAAATATATGTCTTAATTATTAAATACTATAAAGAAATGACCTTACATATCAGAATTTTGACAGACATATGTGGCAAAATAAAAGCATATAGTTAAGGGAAGAAAATGAAACCATGCAATTCACAATGATGTATATTGAATTTCTGCTACCAGCATGAAATGACAGGTTTTCAGACACATTGCATATTTATTATAATAGATGGGAAAGTAGATAAGGCTGAGTTGCAAGAAGTTGAACCCCCAAAATAACAACAGCTTAAACAATAACATTTATTTTTCTCTCACAGAAAATAAGCCTGATAGTAGGTATCTGAGAGCATGCAAGGTGGCTTCAAGGAGCCACAAACATCCTTCTTACTGTTTTGGTGTCTTTGGCATAAGATGTCCAGAATGGCTGCTTGAGCTCCAGCCATTGCACCTGCATCCCAACCAGGAGGAAGTAGGTAGGGACAAAGAAAGAGGGAAAAGGCTCCATGTCAGCTTTCTTTTAAGGAGATTTCCTTCTTTCTACCCATGTCATATTTACCAGAACCTAGTCATATGGCCACACCCAGCAGCAAGGAGGTTGAAAACTCTGGTCTGAATAGTCATGTGTTCAGTGAAACATCAGGGGGCTTATAACAAAAGAAAAGTAGATAAATGGACAGCAAGAAGGCAATGAACAGACTCAGCCACAACACATTTTCTGCTCATGGAGTCTCTTGAACACTTATGTACACGGCTGGCATGCATGGAGGGTTTGTCTAAAGTGTCAGACAGCCCATTTGGTCTCCATGCCCTCCAGTCAGTCGGAAGTCGTTTTTCTTTGTCAAAGTCTGGGGGAGGCAAACCTTGGCTTTCCTGTAGTTTGCTATTAGGGAGTTTTGCTGCTGACACCTGGGAAGGAATTTCAATTCTTCCCCTGAGTTCAGAAGAGGAAGGAAATATTTGATACATTATATGCGTCCCCAAAAGAGTTCTTGTTTATCTCCTTTCATTCAAGTTATTCTCCAGTAAGTTCTAAAGAATTCTCCATGCAAGAAAAAGGAAAGCCTGCTATCTAATGCCTAGAAACATGGGAGGATCCTTTTCTTTATCCTGTGCCCGAGCTCTTCTTTGCCTTCCCTCGCCTCTGCACGAACTGGGTGGGTGCCCTGCCTCCCAGAAATTCTGTCAGGCAGTGACACCCCTTCTGGAATTTCTGGGAGTCGGTGCACCCAGCCTGGGCCGGGCAGAGCTGAGCACAATGCACATGGAAGAACATTCAACCACAAGAGGGTCTGTCCGGGCAGAAGCCCCACTCCTGTCAACTCCTGGCCCTTGGCACCTCTGATGCCAGGCACTGGGTGGGGAACCTCGCTGCAGCTGCCCAGAGGGGCCCGGGGCGTCTGCCTCCGAGCTGGCAGCGGTGCGCTTCTCCTGGGCTTGGCGGCCTCTTCCCGGCACTCGCATGCCTTCTCAGATCCCTCCGGGGCTCCCGCGTGGCCAACGTCAGCTGGGGGCACAGATTTCTCTGCTAAGGGCACCAGGGAACGGGTTTCCTCCTGCTCCCTGGCCTCTCCCTCTCGGGGGGGGGGGGCGGAAGGAGAAGGTGTGGGGCAGCCGGTCTGCCTTACCCGCCGCCTCCAACCATGGTGACGCCCCCTGCCTTTGGGATTGCAATTCACAGTTTACAAAGCACATCGGCACATGCTCTTCTTTGTCTCCCTAAAAGATTCTCCAGAACAAAACAAGGCTTGATTCATTATTATCCCCATGTCAAACACAGGGAAGGATTTGAAATGCCCAAAGACTAAGGATTCGACCACAGCTGAACAGTGGGGACTTGAATTCAGGTCTCTTCCAGCCAAGCTGTGTCTCATTATAACTCACTGCTTTTATTTATTATTTTCTTGAAAATGTAAGCATTTTGACTGGGAATGAATTTTGTCTTTCCAATAGAAACATACGTTTTTCAATGATACTGATGTTCTCTCTCTTCTCTCTCCCCTCCTCTCTTAGTATCTCCCTCCCTCCCTCTCTCTCCCCCTCTCTTAGTATCTCTCTCAACTTGTGGTACCCCTCCAAAGTGTAATGAATTTGGAGGAAGATCTGATGTCATTATTGCTCATTCTTTTCAATCTATCCCCACAGATTTGTATTCCTTGTATTACCTAAGTGCAACATTTGGGTCGTCATTTTATATAAGCAAGATGAGTGTAGGCAGGAACCAGAGAAAGGGAATAGTTGCGGATAGAGGACTTACAGGAGCTGGAGGTGAGCTACCGATAACTTTAGCTGACCAAATCAGGCTTTGCATTCACCAGAACCCAATTTGAACCAAGACTCTCGACTCCAGACTCCAGAAGACCTCCATTTTAGAACAAAGGGAATGTCTCTCTCTGGGAAAAAGCTGTCAGCAAGTACCAAAGAAGATGCAAACTAGGTAAATGGCAACTTGGAAGAAACAGGAATTGTGGTGGTTTTATTTGATTTGGAGAACACAGTAGATGCAGAAAGTCGCAGTTGCCTGTCACAGCTAATGCCCGACCTTGCTCATTAATCTCTGCCGCTTAGCAAAGACCTGGAAAATTGCAATTCTCTGCACCAGCAGTCCCTGCTCAATAAAAACCGTGCCAGGAGGCAGGGGCGAGAAATGGCTCCGGTGTGCTGGGGTGCCACTCTCCTGCCCGTTTATGATTCAGGACAACTGGCTGAAGGACACTGTGCCCCCTTTATGCATTGCTTCCAGCCTTTTAAAGGATGCATTGTCTTTGTTTTTTTATTGGCATTTCATAAAATGTGATGCTGTGTGCCAGCATTTTTAATGGACTCTATAAATAAATGTATTTTATTATTTTTTTCTCAAGAAGAATTGAACTTTTCCTCAACACTAGATGCCTTGTTCTTCAGGTATATCCTCATCCAATTTGAGGCTTAAGGGATAAAATGTTCAAATCTGTACTTGCTTTCCTTACCTGTCTCTTTGGCCCTCCCTACCTCAGGGGCCTTGGTTTGGGTCCTTCTGAAGGAAACTACACTGGCCCTTCTTGGCCAATAAATTGGCCATGGGTTGGGAGAGGGGTGGGCACCCAGTTTAGGGGGCTCAAGACCCAAAAGGCTCTGTGTCAATTAGCGTAATTACATAAAAGAGCAACACAACTGACAGATGTTAATTCTTTCAAAGGACATTCTAAGAACCTTAGCATTAAACTACCCCATTTGCAAGGGGTACTTAAGTTAAATGACTGTTATTTCTTTATGGTGTGCTAAAATTCTGGCCCTTTTATGGTTCTCCCAATCAAGGAAAACTCCTACTCAGGACAATTATATGCCAATTTACTGCCTTGTGCTCGAATTTCTGATCTACAGGATTAGGTCTTAGGAGGTAATTTGTTTCTATAAAATAAATCTTAAAATATGCAGAGCTATAAATATGTAAATGAATGCCTTACCTATGTGTGTGCGTGCATGTGTGTGTGTGCAAACTAAAAGGCCTATTGCCAGGACCTCTAGGCAATGAACTTCCAATCATAATAAACTTGGAAAAAAATTTATTTAAGAGTTTGCTTTACCAAAGACTGGGGATTAATATGGTATGTTTCTGAATTCTGCCACGTTTCCCACTTTTTATCCTCTCCCTATTGCTGTAGCATCCGTGAATAGCTCTGTTGTAACCTGGGTGATTTTTCATGTCTGCTGATTTTTCAAGAATATACATGCTAATTATTTGAAGTCTGTCACTCACGCTGTGGGTGCATGGTGAAGAATAATTTTTCAAAAAGTGTTGTTTCTTCTCCCCGAAGAGCCCCTGCTTGCTGCCTCGTCCTCTCCGAGGCAGACGGGTTTTAGGTTGTTGTTTGGAGGATGTGCTTCTCCCCACACTCCCTCCTTTCCAGAGGCTTTCCTTGACATCCGGGGCTCACTCTCCTTGGTTACTCATTTGTGCATTTACCTTTTGCTTTCTGTTTTCCCCGGGTGAGCAGGCTTGCTGTCTTTTCTCTCCCAGCAACTAGAACAGAGATGGGCACACACCAGGTTTCTAAACCATTTGCAGAATGAAGGAATTTTCGCAAACAAGCAAATTTTGCAAAATTGTTGACTGTATAGTATGTTTAAACTTGGACCCTTTACCAGATTATTTTTTCCTGAGCAATGTTAGCTGGCCTGAGCAGACATCTGCCATCTTGGCCTATATCTAAGGAGTGGAAAGTAGTGCAACGCTGAGAAATTCCAACAGGATTTGGAGCAGAAGCCGGATTCTGAGTCTGCCCTAGGCGGCAGGCCAGCAAGGCGACCTTGTGAGACACGTTATAGTTTCTGAGTCTGTATGAAATAGGTGACATGCCCTTTTCCTGCAGCCTCATAAGCTGTTGCCGAGGTCCAACAGGCACAGGATAGAAAGCCACTTCGGAAATCTCTAAAGCCCAAAGTCAGGTTAGGTTCTCAATAAGTATCCGTTGATGGACTGTAGGATGGATTTGATGACCACAACTCCAGCTTTAACAGAACTGATGAATGCAAATGGGATTTTAGTAAAGCTAATCCTTTTCCCATTCTATGGATGTTCATTGCAATATCGGAGACATGTAATAGTCATTTGCGATTCATCTTCAGCTGGGAGTAATTCCTTACTTTTATGTTTTTCTATTTTCCATTTGCCATCAAATGATCTGTAAAATATCCACTTAAGTACATGAGGGAAGATCTATTTAATGCTTAATTAAGAGTAGCTCATATTACAATTCCATCTTTAGGAAGAGCTTCCTGTATGTTTCTCCTGTGACATCATAAACTATATAACATCAGGGGCCGCTTCTGGTCTCAGTTTCTACAAGGAAAAGGCAATATTTCAGGGAAATAGCATAAGAAATATGTAGACTAGTGCAAAGTCAAACTTCAGCTGGAATTGTGCAGCTCCCAGAGGGAAGTCATGGTGGTGCTGTGTTGGGAGAAGTTCTGAGCCCCCAGGAGCCGTCGCTTCTTCATTATGCTCCGACCATCTTCAGAGATCTTTATTCCTTAGTTGTCTGATGAAGACTCTGTCCAGGGGGAGAAGCTCAGCCTCACGGGGCCACATTGCAGCTATGCTCGCTGATCCTGTCCAGGGAGAAGAAGCAGAGGGCCAGTGAGTGAGAGGATCTGACTTCACACCGCCCGGCCGGGCAGACTTTTGCTGCTCCTCCTCGGAGACCAGCCTGTCCCGGGGATGGACCCGCAGAGCTGGACGAAGTCCAGTTGGCATGTGGGCGTCTCAGCTGGCCCAGACACAGGACGCTGCAGCCGTGGGGTCCTTCTCCCACCTCCCACCTCCCGAGCACAGAGATGGGCCCATCCTCCTTCTCCGGTGCAGTTGGCCATCACTACCTTCTCACGTTGAATCAGCTCGCTGGTCTGAACAACCTCTGGTCCCTTCTCACAGTCAGCTTCGGAATGCCTACTCAGAGAGGGGGAGTTCCAGAATCCCAGTGGAACTGGGCAGTACTGGGCGGCCTGCCAGGCGTGTTGGTGGAACGTGGCTCACTCCGGACAACAAAAAGTCACCGTCGGTAGCCGGGTGGCTGGTGTGTTTTGTCCCCTTTGGGCAGCAGACTCTTAAATTAAAAAGTCAGGTAGAGCCCTCCTACACTGATCTATATCTTCAAATGTTTTAATGAAGCAACACATAGAAGAATAACGAGGCTAGCTAGACCATGATCTGAGAACATTTTCCCCCACATTTAATCCAGACTTTCTGTCCCCTCCTGATGTAGAAGAAATGCAGATGGTGCCAACACCACCACGTCTCCTTGCTGTGGAGACCAGAGGAGCCTCTTCTTTTGCATTGGTCAAGGTTTTCTCTTCTTTTCTTTCTTCAACCATTTTATTGAGTTATAGTTTACATACCATGAAATTCACCCATTTAAAGTATCTAGTTCAGTGGTCTTTATTGTATTCACAGAGTTGTGCAGCCATCACCAAAGTCAACTTTAGAACATTTTGATCACTTCAAAAAGAAACTCTGCACCCCCAGCCCATCAAACTCCCATCCCCCCAGCCCTAGACAACAGCAGTCTCCTTTCTTCTCTATAGATTTCTCTATTTTGGACTTTTGTATGGTTGGAACCATACAATATGTAAACTTTTGTGTCTGGCTTCTTTCACTTTGCATAATGTTTTGGGGTTCATCCATACTGCAGCATGCATTAGGTCTTTTTCATGACTGAACAATATTTCATTGTATGGATAGACCACATTTTATGTATCCATTAGTCTATTATGGATGCTTGGGTTATTCCCCTTTTGGATATTGTGACTAATGCTGCTGTGAACATTTGGGTGAGTCTGTGTGGACACAGGTTTTTATTTTCTTGGGTATATGTGAGTGGGAATGCTGCATCCACGTTTAATTGTTTAAGGGACCACCAGACTATTTTCTCCAAGATTCGTATGCTCCTGACTTACGAGTCTCAGGCTGTATCCATCGATAGTGGAAGTCTCTCCTGAACAAGGAAAAGTGGGGTCTTTATGGCTTGTATGGCTGGGCTGGGCCCATCCCTGACAAGCTCAGCCAATGCAGCTGCCTGCCCTCCAGAAAGGCTGGGAGGGCCTCTTGCCGTGTGCCTGACACCGCGGTCGCTGGCTTGCACTGGGTTCAAGGCCCCACCGTAATGGACTGCATTCCCTTCCACTCTGCACTGGGGCCCAAGAAACCAGAGTCTCACCATGAAGCAACAGCAGGGACGCCGCGGCTGGGGACCTGCCTCACAGCCCCTGCCACCCTCTGCCTGCAGCTCTGTGCACCTCGTCCCCAACATTGCTCCGCCTGTGGTTTAACTCACGATATGGCTTTGGTCTGCACATAAGATGGGGAGCTAGTACAGCAGCGTATTCAAAAATGATTTGCTGTACTAGTTTTACAGAGGAGGAAACTGAGAACCAGAAAAGCTGAGCACCTTCCCGAGAATCCCAGAGCACTGGAACGTGCTCCTCTGATGTGCCTCTCACTGGGTCCCCTCCCCATGCTGCTGCCAGTTGCCTAATCGGGATGGTGGTAGTCGTGGGGATCTTGGTGATAGGAGCGAGTTATGCTCTGTCCCTAAGGAAGATGGAAATGAGGACTGTGCTTTATTTATTCATTGGGTAGATGTCGGTGGAAGGGCCTGTTCCAGGCATGGAGGGGCTTAAATAACCACCCAAGCTCCCTGGTGTCAACAGCCCCTGGGTCTGGGGCTGCTTCTGGGTCCACCTGGGGCTTCTTCAGTCCCACTGGACCCCCGCAGCTCTCCCAAGTCCGCAAACCCTCAGCACAGAGCATGAGGATACGTTTGTGCTTTCCTGGCTGCATTGCCTCCTGACCAGTCTCACAAATTGAAATTAAATGGTTATCCCTGACAGTGACTCTCTTAGTTCCCTGGAGCTGCTGTAACAAAGAACCACAAACTGGGAGGCTTAACACAGCAGACGTTTATTGTCTACATTCCAGAGGCTAGAGGTCTGTGTTAGTTTCCTAGACTCAGTCTTTCCCATAGACTATGTACTGCAACTTAGACACTGTTCTCATATCCTGGGCTGCTTGAACAAATACCATGAAATGGGTTGGGTTAGAGAACAGGAATTTATTTGCTCATGGTTTTGAGACTAAGAGAAAGTCCAAATCAAGGCGTCATCAAAGCGATGCTTTCTCCCTGAAGATGGTGGTGTTCTGGGCTGGCTGCTGGGGATCTTGGTCCTTAGCTTGTCACTTCGCAATGCACATGGCAGCATCTCCTGGTCTCTCCCTTCTCTGCCAGGTTCCATTGATGTCCAGCCTCTTGCTTCCCATGGCTTTCTCTCCATCTTGTCTGAATTTCATTTTCTTTTAAAGGACTCCACTAATAGGATAATAATCCATCCCAATTGAGCGGGCCACACCTTAACTGAAGTAGCCTCATCAAAAGGTTTACGTACAGTGGGCTCACACCCACAGGAATGGATTAGGTTTAAGAACATGTTTTTTTCTGAGGAATGCACAGCTTCAGTCCACCACAAGGTCCAACATCAAGGTGTGAGCAGGGCCATGCTCCCTCTGAAATCTGCAGGCCAGCAACCCAAAATGCCATCTCTGCCTCCGTCACACGGCTGTGTCTTTCTCTGTCTCTTCCTTCTGTTGTCTGTATCTCTGTTAAGATGTCCTCAGTCGTATCAGATTTAGGGCCCATCCTAATCCAGTTTGGCCTCATCATAAGTAATACCATCTTTCGAGACTCTCCTTACAAATAGGGTCACCTTCACAGGACCAGGGTCAGGACCTGACCATGTCTTTGAAGGACAGGATTGAATCCCTAACTGTAACTCACCCGTTTCAGTCCTTGGGATTAAAGTAGGCATTCTCGTAGCTCCCTGACATATCGATGGTTATTGGTCAAACCCCTCCTCTGTGCATGTGCCGTGGGAGCTGCTGGCACCGACAGACAGTGACCCTGTCCCCGAGGAGCATGTGCTCTAAAAGGGGAGGCTGACAGCATGACGGGGGGAAAGGAACATGTGGAATAACAGAAAGCCAGTGCACCCCGGAGCGGCTGGAGTGCAGGGTGCGGGGTTGGAGGGGCTCTGGCTGGGAAGTCCACCTGCCTGCAGGCCTGGATCTGTGCCACCTGGTGCTGTGGGTGGATGCCCTACATCTTCCCTGAGAGTGATGGGGGGCGGGGAGGCAGGTGGTCTGGGTGGGCACCCTGTACCCTGTGAGGTTGGTGTCATCACCACCTTGGCCAGCAGCCTCGATGGCTCCAATCTCTGTGGGGTCCTATGCTTCACAAGAACGGTCTGAGCCACTGAATGTGGTACCTGGGACCCCCGATGCTCCCCTGTTTCTGTCTTTCATTCCTACCGATGCACAGGGTGTGTATCACAGACTTTTCTTAGACTCTCTGGACAACTTCAACCATCTCCAGGCCACAGGTTATTAGTTGTACTTTCTCCATCCTTTTACTCTGGTTTACACATCCCTGGCTAGCTCAGTGGCAGAACTTCCCCCAGGAACACTTAAATCTATAAACAGAAATTAACAATTGCTTAAATATTAGTGGTTTCTTTCTAAACATTGTTATAATTTTTAATTAAGGGAAGAGTATATAAATTACTTTTAGCTTAGGATATTAGTTTAAGATATAATTGTGAAATTGATTCTTATGGCCTGTCTTTATGGTCTCATTATATATTCCCTAAATATACATAATTCCCTGCATCTTCATGAATCATTTGTCAAAAAATATTGCTGTTTTCTTACATTATTATAAAAGCATAAAGATGACTCGGCCTTCAAAAACTTCATGTTGCAGCAACATTTTAAATCTAAGAGAAATCACCGGTCTTCTTTTAAATCAGTGCTGATTTTTTCCCTTTGCAGTCATTATATGGTAGACACAAGGGTTACTCTGGGAGTAAAAAGGATCTGGAAGCCTAAACCATGTTATGAAAAATGACAAAGGTTTACTGTGGTTAGCACAAGGGCTGGAGCCAGTTGGAAGGCAGTTGCATTTTGAGTTTGCTGGGTATAGGCTCTCCAGTCTCAGTATTATGTAATATCATCGATTAAAACTCTAAAACCATCAACTTGAGGCCCAGGAAATGCCCACCCTTTGCAATGTTCCTGGCTTCCAGAAGCAGTAAGAAATAATACCATGTAGCCTCTGTGTTTTAGTTTCCTAGCTGTTCAAACAAATTCCATGCAATGGGTTTGCCTAAAAAATGGGAATTTACTGGCTTATGGTTTTGAGGCTAGAAGAAGTCCAAAATCAAGAGGTCAGCAAGAGATGCTTTCTCCCCCAGACCCGGGCATTCCTGGGCTGGTTTCCTAGGACCCTTGGTCCTTGCTTTCTTGTCATGTGGTGGTACACATGGCAGTGAATTCTCCTTCCTCTTCCATGTTCTGTTGACTTCCAGCTTCTGGCTGCTCCCTGTGGCTTCTCTCTCTGTGGCCTCCCTATAAATTCTTCAGGAATAGGATTATTGTTATCAAGCGATGGGCTCACTGCCTCATGTTCACAGAAGTCGATACTGTAACTTCAGAATTTTGAGAAAAGAGATTTATTGTAAGGTTGACCGGCAAGGAGACAGAAAGCAAGCCTAAATCTGTCTTCCAAATCCGGGAACTAAGGGAGATTCATAGGATGGGAGCAGAGGGAGGTGGGGACAGGGACGGGGATTTGGGTTGGCCGATTCTGATTGGTGGTTT
>PVKY010005908.1:0-16688 GCA_004027775.1 Bradypus variegatus
CAATTGAGAAGTTTTAGGTGGTGAAAAGGATAGAAGATAGGATGGCTTATAATCTAGAGTCTCCCTCATCTGCACAAGTCCAAATCAGTAGAGACTAAGGCTGCTATGACATCTACCTCCCCTCCCTAAGCGTGTGAAGGAGTTCCAGAGATCGTTTTCAACCAGCAGCCAATACAGCTCATTCGTGTCTTTGGAAAAGGTCTGAAAGTTAATGTGGTAAGAAAGAAAAATGCTTTCCTATATCCTACCGGCAATGGGAAGGCATGATGTAGTAGGTATGGGGATTCTTATTGACAGAGAAGTCCCTCCTTTTTTTCTTTATTTCTTCCATTCCTCCTCTCCCTTCTTTTTTCTTCAATTTTTCCTTCCTTCTATTTTCTTTTCTCTTTCCTATCTTATTCCACAAGGGCCTAAGACAGAGTGACTTCATTGTTATTTTCCACTGGAGTCTGGATAAGTCAGGTGCTGAGAGATGTTGTTCAGGTTGGTTTGCTTGGATTAGACCTGATCTATTTTTTCATTCTCCCTTTCCACATCTCTTAATGTTAAAAAAAAATGCAGCATTCAGATGAAAAATATATGGATCATCAAGACAAGTTCTCCCATTGGAGAACAGGAAACCGGACCTGTGATGACTGTGAATGAACTCTCTGAGAACCAAATGAATCTCACAGAAATAGAAACCAGATGTAAGCCATCATGAATCCAGGGCACTACTCTGCCTCCCAGTTTATTTTTAGCAGAAATCTTATTGAAGTCTTTTCAGTTTTGTAATTAATTTTCAAGATTGCTGCTAACCTCACAGTGTAAGATGGAGCCAGAAAAATTTTGTTTATAAAATTTCAGTGGAAATATTGATCTTTGAGTAGTTTGCTGTGTATTTAGTGGTGGTGGTTGTGGCGGTGTTCTATGATCTTCATTTTTCCCTATTTGACCTAGAAGCAATGAATCTCTCACCAGAATATAATACATCTTTATAATCCATCTTATATATTTAGGATGTGTCAGTCTCTTCAAGGCTGGGAAGTATCCTAGCCTAATATAATATTTGACTTTCAAGTTTTAGGTGTCCAACAAGAGGACCAACAGTCTTGTTAGCTAAAATCAACTCAAGTTATTAGAGTTTGGACATGAACTTGGACTGCCCACGCCACAGGGAATACAAGCACCTTCTTTCAGACTCTGAATGAAATCATTAATGATGTCAGCAGCTCCAGTGATAGACCTGGAGACACTTTGCACTACTTAGCAAACAAGCAAGCTTCCAACTGTTTAGAAGCCTGGGGAGGCTCTTAAAGATCTGTACTCACTGTACTTACACAGTCCTTTTCCTGCAAATCCACAAATTCCCCTTGATCCTCTGTCTCCTTGGTTTTACCACACCAGGGTTGGAGTGAGATGAGGGAAATATGTGGTTGTGTTGTCCAGACTGCATATTATAGACTTAAAAGTACACCCTGTTGCACCTCGACAATGAAACTCTTTTAAAAATGTGGGTTTTGGGAACCATATCAACCACATTTGATTTCCTGCTCCATTAGAGGCCATCACAGGTCTTTTAGAGAACAATCTAACTACTATAGACAGGCACATTTTTGCCTATTAAGAACAGCTTCACAAAGAATGTGACTTCTGTTTATAGGACAAAAATTTTTTTATTCTTTCCATGAAAATCAGCTTCTTATTTTTTTTAAACTATTAAATGTACCTTGGCAGGTCTATATAAAGATGAGAAGTAAAAGAGCAAAGTGCAACAGAATTCTTTAAAGGTCAGTTTAAATTTTGTAGCATAATACTCCACATAATAGTAGAGCTCATATATTCTGATGCAACAGAAGTCCACAATCTCCCCCTCATTTACCAGTCTCTGGAAAGTGAAGCACAAATGAAATGAAGGGGGAAATATCTTCAAGGGAGCATGTATACCATGCATTAGACAGGGAAAGAAAGATTTCTGAGCATTAATAAGATGTAGGATGCCCCCCAAATCCACCACAATTTTTAAAAGATATGCTTTACAAAATATTTCCAGCAACAGATCAAAGAACTTTATACAAGAATTTTGGAAAACACATCTAAAATAATAAAATGTGTTTTTATTCCTAAAAAGTGAGGAGGCAAGTGGAAAGAACTGCAATTCAGTTTTATTCTGCAAGTATCTCCAAAGGACCTACTCTGGGCTCCTGGCAGTGGTGGGTATATTGGGAATGTGAACAGAACACAAACAAGGGACTGATGAACTTTTTTTTAAAGCTCATAGACAATTATACCGATTGAATGCTAGACTTTGAAAGCAGAAAATAACTTTACAACTCTAACAGAGCTGCTGGTGCAAAGAATTAATCCTCTCCCCAATAAATTTATTGATTTAAATGGATAAGAGATCTTTAAAAATATCCAATAAACAATGTGTCGGGGAAATTATTTTTTTTAAAATAAAGAAATGGAATGAAATTAGACTGAACTTTAAAGGGAAAATTCTTAATTGATATCACTATGGGAGAGAGGCAAATGTTAAGTTACTGAGAGAGAGGAAAAAACAAAACAAAACCAAAAAAAAAAACAACAAAAACAGTTGTCTAAGTTATATGAGCAGATGAAATAAACAAGAATGAAATCTATTTTTATGTCTCACTATAATTTTATCTTTATTCTTTCATAGAAATGAGGGTAAAGAGATGCAGAGGAGAAGGTTGATCCAAAGAATTCATAGAACAAAACTAAACTTCTAAATTGCAAAATAATAAAAAAATATTATCCAGGGTTTGTTATATATTTTTCAAAGAACTGAGTACACATGCAAGCCTTATTTAATTTTTTTAAAATATCCAGAGATGGGGAAAGTAAAGTGTTTTATATCAATTTTATTGACTCGGGAAAATATCTTTAGAAGAATATACAAAGATATTCCATTTTCTCCCACTTTAAAAATATATATATTATAGAGCCGGAAACTGATAGGGACAGATAGAAAAGCTATTAAAAATTATTGCATCATAATACTCTCTATTTTACATCAGGCATTCTGGAAGTTGTTTACAAGCACACACTTATAAAAAAGAAAGGGTAAAAACAGCAAACTGATGTTCTCCAATCTGATGTCTGGTACAGAAACAAAGGGTTTCTTTATGCACAGGATGGTAATCAGATATCCTCATAAATAAAGATGCAGAACACAAATAAGATTTATAAATGTTTAGAATATTTCACAGTTTTTTTCTATATAAGGGAATTTGCTATGCAGATGCAGATTGGGAATCTCTAGTAGAGATAAGTAGGGGACCGACTGCCAAGGGAAATTAAAAGATAAAAACGTAAAATGCAGTGATAATTAAAATTTGGGGGCAAAACATCCTTTGTCTTGAACGTGTTTAAGAGCTTAAGTTCATAAGCATTTCTTCATAAGAGTATGTCACAAGATTCCGGCAGAAACTCCCCCCCACACACACACACACCCCAGCTCTTCCTTTGTTTCTTCCTTTACTAAAAGAAGAGTGGCAATCAGGCACACGCTGTTCCCAGGCTCTCGTGTATAACGAAGTTGTTCCTCTGAGCAGTAATAAACTACAAAGGGCCCCTCCATTCCTAGGGAAAGAACTGACCGAAATCCTTGAGACACTTGACAATCTCCCAGCAGCAGTTTGCCCACTCCATAAAAGCAGATGTTGTGGTCATTACCATAGCATTCCACACGGTACAAACGCAATGGTCAGTTCGTCGACGCTTTTAAGAACCTTGAGAAGCATGTCGAGATCAACTTTGCTTTAAAGAACAGAACCTTTCTAAAGGGAGGGGAGGGAGGGGAGGGAGGTTGCGGATGTGGGCGAATGTATCTGAAACTTAGCACGCGAAGTGTTGCCTGAGGAGGAAATAAACTCTCAGAAAGAGAACTAAAAGGAAACCCAGTTTGGACTCGGGAGTTTTTTCCGTCTATGTCTGGAATCCTGCCTCTGTGGGATGGCGCATCCCGGAGTTGTGCAAACGGACACGTCCAGACCTCGTGCCCGGCGCACATGGACTCCGTCGCTGGGAGACTCCGGCGCAAGGGTGCCGCGGTCCCCGGGGGTGGGATGGGGTGGGGGCGGGGGTCTGCGCCTCCCTAGGACAGCCCAAGCACGCTGGTCAAGGAGTCTTAACCACCATGGACAGCTCACTGGCTTCCTCCAGCCAGCTCCGCGCCGTTTACAAACTCCTTAGGAGCCACCGGCGAGGTTGATTATTATGCCTTGGAGAAACGCCGTGTGTTCCAGGGTCTACACCTCTCGCGATCTCCAACTGCAACCACTAAGCAGCTATGTATAGACAGAGCAGGTTTCAGGAGTTAATACCCCTCTCCTTGCTCTCAAATCAGTCCTTGAAGGTGCCACCAGATTCTAAGAAACAGACGGAGGGCTTCGTTCCACGTCCCTTCATTTCCTCTCCTCGTCCCTCACTCCGCCCGCCCAAACCTTGGCTTTACGGATCGTGTTAAATGAAATAAAACAGACTGGCCCCAGGGCTCCAGCAGCCGAGCTTTACTGGCGCGGGGGAGGTGAGGTGGAGGAGAGCGAGTCTCGGGTCCCTGGGAGGAGGGGCGTCGTCCCTCCACAACCCTTATGCGCACCCAGCCTCGGACTTGGAAGTGGGGGGACGGGGGGGGCAGGATGTCTGCCCCCACCCCCCCTCTTCTCCCGCCACCAAACTCTGGGAATTTATTGTCACCGTCTGCTTAGGGCTTATCTCACGTTTGAGTCATAAATTGACCTGGAGGGAGAAGGGAGGAGAGGAAATTCGCCCGCTCCCTTGGACCCTGGCCTCAGAACCCGATGTTCCCATAGCTTCCGCTCTCCCACAGCAGATTGCGGGCGCTCAGTTGAGGAAGCAGGCGGACTAGGCTGGCACTCTGATAGTCCCGGGGTCCGAAAGCATGTACCCAAAGGGCCGGGATGGGGAGGAGCATGAAGGCCGCAATTCCTTTGCTCCGGGCAAAACCGAGCGGTGCTGCAACCGCAAGTTAGGATTTTTAGGGGGACCGTCCAAGGTGAAACCAGGGAACATAGCTAAGACTTGCCAAGGGGCTTCTAGCCTCTGAAGTTCCGAGAATGCCTAAGATCCCCGTGAGCCAAGCTGGGTACTCCCGGGGGATCATCTCTGCATTCGGCGACCCAAGTTGGTCGCGGGAGGCGGGAGACTAATAAAGATCGTCCCGTCGGCCCCCCAAACCCCTACCCCCCGCCCGCCTCTTCCAAGACCCTGGATCTTGCCCTAAGAGACACCAGCCCCCTCCTTCTGCTACCGTCGCGCAACCCCTAAACCAGGAGACCAGAGAGAGCGCGCGTAACTTTCATGCTTAGTGTCTCCTGGGATCGTATTTCGGACAAGAACCCCTGCAAGGGAGGAGCCAGGGCAGAAAGACACAGTAATCACCAGCTCAAAGTGAAATAGACCTAGAGCCCTAAATGTGGGTGCCTGGATGCCTTCCTTTCTGAGAGCATGGACACTCTAGTCCAGGTGCTGCCTCGAGGAGCTTGGCCAAAATTACAGGAGCAGAGAATGGTGTTAGGTAAATGGCTTCCCAGGCCCCAGCGACTCTCTCGGGCAGAGTCTACCAGGCAGCTCCAGCCAGAAGTTAAAGGAAGAGTCTCTGTGAGGGAGCTGGGCTGCAGCCAAGAAGCCTCTGTGGCACCGCTCAAGATAGGTTTCAGGTTGAGGGATTGTAGGATGAGCCAGGTGGGACTTGGAACTTTCCCTGAGCTCTCCTACAAGCTCAGAACTTCCTACTTCGAAGAGCCAAGGACCTGGCCCAGCCAAGGACATCTGGCTGGCACAGTCCAGATCAGCACTGGGATACTACACATTTTTTTCTTTCTTTCTCTCCACCCTCCCACCCCATCCCTGTCGAGAAGACTCCTTTGCAGATGCGTTTTTTACAGTTATGGGTTTGGAAAGTGCACAAGTGCTCATTTTGTAGAATTGGTCCCTAGAGATTTTATTTCCTAATGATTGTTTCATTGCATGTTGGCTTGAACCCCTCCCACAAAATTTGCCTCACTTCTGGTCCCTGGGAAAGCTGACTGTTTGCCCATGAGGTAGGGATGGGTGAGAATGGGTAGAGGCCCACTTTTTCAAGGGAGGTATCCAGTAAGCCTGATGCATATCTGGGTGCTGTTCCCTGAGGCAATTCCTCCAGATGTCTGCAGCCAGTCCTTTTCCCAGAGGAGATGCTTCTGTGTGAGTCTCATCCTCAACTAACTACAAAGAGATTAAATAATGAAACACACCCTCTTCTATCCCCACTTGGGATTTAAAGGCATTACATCTCCTTTTCTGCTACCTTGAGTTCAGCTGGCAACAGCCATCTCTCAAGGCAAATAAGGAGAGCCCTCCTGGAATGGAATCAAATGATTACATGAATTGGTTATGCAAACTTGTCTATGTAAACAGAAAAAGGTTGGAGAAGAGAAGGGATGAATTTAGCTGTTTGGTTTCATGGAACTTTTTAATGATTATTTATTTTAAATTGTAATTCAATTATCCATGTGAGTATAAAAAGGTCATACATAATGTTTGTTGTGACATACTGCATGGTTTCATAGGATTTCAAAAATATACTTGGAGTTACAGAGTAGCAAATGTTAAATCTGGATGCCTATTGGGAATAAGACAAGGAAATTCCTGAGCCCAGGTACTTTTTTGGTTTGTACATTTGTTTCCTTGTTGTTTTGACTGAGGAAGCAAGAAGGGAGAAAGACAAAGATGCTGAACATAAACACTAGTTTATTTTTTCTAAACTCTAAGAAGAGATATCCCTGGAGATACAAATCAGCTGGTTATTCAAACATGAATTTAAAAGTACATTTAGAAATTTAGAAAACCTCTCCTTAAAATTGGGATAAAAAGCTGCCAATGGGGATTGGACAATGGAAGTCTGAGGCTTGCCTGTGGACTATGTATTCATGCAGGCATAGATCTCACAATGCTGAGCTGTCTTCACAAGGAAATACTTCAGATTAAAGGCAGGCCTTCAAAACATCCTATTTGCTAGATGCATTTACTGGGATAGCAAGGCCTAACCAAACATTCAGCCTCTCTATTGGCACCAGCTCTGTTCCTAAGCCTCAGCCTCACCAAAAGAAAAGAAAAAAAAAAAAAAAGCAACCTCCTAATGTGCCTCATTTGCAGTTAGGTGTGTGCCCTCAGCATTATTATGGAGGTTATTCAGCTATATTGGGAGCTAGACTATGATGTCAGAAAATATTCTTTTCAAAAGAGTTGAGAATCCTAGGTATATACTAAAGCAAATTTCAGAGAATTTCTACTGCAAGTAATAAACAGGGCAGCTTAGAAGAGGTGGCTGCTTTCTAATAATTACCTTTGGTGGAAGCATAAAAAGCTCCTTACAGGAAGTTTTTAACTCATTTAAGACCTAATGTTACTTTTTTGAAGAACAAGAAATAATTATTTCAGGAAGAGACTGCTGAGATCTCCCTCCTTTGGCCAGAAAGGAAGAGAGAAGACTGTAAATCAAGAAAAAGGTGAAGTAATAAATTATGAGGAAACTTCAGTATTCCAAGTATATAAAGACTATTTATTTTTCCTGTGTCTATATTTTTTTCTTTTTGTGGAAGAGAGGAAATTCTAAAAATATTTGATAGATGTTTTGCCATTAACACCAGAAAAGAGTGTGTGGGGAAAAAGAAAGGAGGGAGGGAAAAAGGGGTCAATTTTGTTTAATTAAGTAGAAAAAGCAACATAAATCAAAGCAGTCTATTGAATCCAGTCTTTAGCTTATAATGTTCTGGGAATGAATTTATTTACAACATAAGTGATTTGATATTTTCAAGGTGAATTTTGTTTTAACCTTTTATTGGGAGAGGGTTGACTTTCAAAACCTGGGTAGTTTAAACCTTGGCTAAGTAGCTTTGGATTTTTTATTGTGGAAGCAAATATTATCATTTTAATGTTAAACATCTTGTAAGTATTAAAAAGTTTGTGATTTACTTTTTTACAGATTTCCCCCCTTAAGATCTAAGGATTACATTAAGGCTCCTGCATCTTTGTGGAAAGAATTTATTATAAATCATAAAGTGTTAGAGGTTCAAAGGTTGATATTTCTGACTGCTGGTTCTTTCATGCCATGCAAACAGGTCTAACATTTAGAAATTCTTAAACGTTCAAGAGAAGTTGTGGAAATTCCCAAAGATTTTTTTTTTAGTGGTGGAAAGCCAGGTTTTTTTGTTGTTGTTATTTTCAAGTATAGAGTTTAAAGTAATCAAATGAGGGAGGTAGGAGCTTTTGAAAAGAGGTGCCTCCAACAAATTCAAGCATCAAACATTAACTGTAGTTAATGGGAGCGAGAGTCGGTGAGAGGGCGCTATTTCACCCATCCATGGTAAAATCTGTGGATCTTCAGCCGAGCTTGATAAAGGTCAGACTTCCTTAATCATCTCCAATCTCTAAATCACACTAGCCTTCCAGGGAGTAGTGAAACCTACCAGCAGGGTTGCCTGCCTACAAGACAAATATCCCTTGAATGGTGCCCAACCATCCGCGTTCATTTCAGAAAGACAGAGGAGCCTGTTGGGTGGGTGTCCACATCCGCAGCAATCCTTTTCTAAATGATACTGCCCAGTTATTCAGAGCAGTCTTCCCTCCCCGCCCAACGGCTTTGGGAAGAACCCCCTGCTTTCTCTTAGCCTCTCCCAGGCAGAGGAGCATAGAGATTGTTTCGCTGCATCTGTGGGCAGAAGCAACCGTCTGGTGCAGTCATTCCAGAATATGTACCGGGGGTTTGAAGTGAAGTGGTGACAGGGTAGGGTATCTGGAGTAAAGGTGGGTGAGGCTGCTGTCGGTGGGCGAAAAGAACCGTGCGCGCGACCCAGGAGCGTCGGTCCCCTCCGCAGTTCAAAAGGAGGTCTTCATCTTCCGCCCAGGTTTTCTTGGACGGGCTCCAGGTGTCCCCAGCTGTTCTGAGACAGCAAGAAATCCTATCCCGATCTGAAGTCTAAATCCGTTTTTGTTCTTCTAAGCGAAAGGTCTCCCCGTCCCTAGCCGATGCTCCCCGCTCAGCTCGTCCCAGGAAAGAACCAGAAAACGGGTTCCCACCACGCGCTCCGCGCTCCCCAGCGAGCTTGGGGCTCCTTAAAGCCACAGGCCAACGGCCCGCGACCTCTCCGCCGAGGCTCCCGAGAGCCCGCGCTCGCTCCCCTGCTCAGCTCCTCGGCTTCCACCTCGCCGCCGGCCCGGCGCGGCTACTGTGACTCGAGGTGGGGCCCATCCGTGGACCCTGCGGGACCCCGACTCCAGGATCCGCGGCCGGCGGGGCAGGGCGGCAGCGAGCGGATCCGCCCACGCCCCCGGCCCCGGGGACAGAGCGGCGCGGCCCCCGGGCGGGGCTCGGCGGGGGCGGGGGGCGGTGCGGCTCGCGCGGATTCCGGGTTCCCGGCGCCCCTCCGCTCGCTCGGGCCGCCCGTCGCCGCCCCCGCCCCCCGCCGGCCCGCGGCCTCGCTCGCCCCCAGCGCGTTCCTAGGGCGCCACCTCTTTGCGACTCGCTCACTTCTCCGGCAGGTTTGCCTCGGAGCGTGTGAACCTTCCTCCGCTCAGCTTTCACCTCGCCTCCAACCTGCGCCGCCCGGCCGGCATGCCTCCCCGCCCGTGAAGCGGGGCCGCCGCCGCCCCTCCGCGCCGTTATTGACCCGCCCTCGCTACCACCTGGCCCTCCCGATCGGCGACGCACGCACTTGAAACTTGTTCTCAGGGTGTGTGGAATCAACTTTCCGGAAACAACCAGCCCACCAGAGGAGGTAGATAGACAGCTATGGATATATATATATATGGGTCTCGCTACAAGTGACTCTGGAACCAGAGGGCCTAATTCGTAAAGCAGCTGACTTCGGGGGGGCGAGAAGGGAGACCTTTTTCTTCTTTTAGAAGGGGTTAGCCCTGCGTCCCGAACCCAGGAGAGCTGCGGCCTGATTAATTAGACATTGCCACCGGAGATGTGTAAAAACACCATGCAACTTTGATGCATATATAAAACCATTTCATTTTCGCTATTATTTTGGAGGAAGCGCCTCTGATTTTTTTTTTTTTTGGTCCCTTTTTGCCCTTGTGGTTTGGAAAAAGCACAGCTGGAGTAGCTGGTTCCTCAATAAGTAAGTGCTAATAGAGGCACCAGAAAAAGTGTGTTTTTGTTTTGTTTTGTTTTTCTCATTTGCAATTTGGGAGATTCTCTTGATGTTGAAGAGGCTATTTGAGAGCTGACTAAAGGGGGTTGGAGGGGAATGCAGGGAGATGGAGAGTCCAGACTGACACCGGGCTCTTTTCCACTCTGTTGCAGGTCGCGAGAGCGAAAGGATATGATGCTGCGGCGGCTGGTTCAACAGTGGAGCGTCGCGGTATTCCTGCTGAGCTACTCGGTGCCCTCCTGCGGGCGCTCGGTGGAGGGGCTCGGCCGCCGACTGTAAGTGCTCTGTCCTCCCGGGGGCGCCGGGTGATGGCTGAGACCGGTGAGGGAGGCTGCCAGGCGGCAGCAGTTACTGATGCTCCCTGCCCGGGTTAGAGAACTAGGCGATGCGGCTACCTGCGGGGGACTGAGCCCAAGTCTTCAAACGGGCGGGGAGCAATGCTTGAATTCAGGGACAGGCAGGCAGGAGACAAGTTTTATGTGGGTTTCCGTAAGAGGGAGCGTTTTACAGAATCTCCTCTAAGCAACGATCCTCTGCCCCTAATGAAAGAAAAGGGTTACTTTCAGGACCCGGGAAGGTTTTGAAACTGCGGGATACAAGAGATATAGATAACTAAGAAGAAGCTGAGGAATCTAGGGGACGGATGTCTTTATGCGCTTGTATACGTACTGAATGTGGGTGGCGGTTTGTGTGTGAAAAGCAAAAACCTGACATCTAATTTTATTATGAGTGACATAATTTTAAGCATATAAATGGGACCATATTACATAATGAAGGCACATTATATAATAAAGTAGTGACAACTTTGCTGCGGCACTACTCCAATGTTAGTATTGATACAGTTCAGGAACACTAGAATGCTCAATTCCAAAGTGAATTTTAGGCGTGGAGCCTTTTTTTTCTTGGAATTATTGCTAATGGTTTCTTAATCTAGTATCAAATATTTGCATTGTAGACTGAAAACTTGTAATTTGGCATTGTCATTTGGTGGTTTTTTTAGGTTTAATTTTGACTTGGAGATACCCATACATCCACACACACCAGAGAAACATCAGGGTGCCCTTTGATTGAAAAGCTGAAAGAGTGGTCTAGAGCAACAAGTAACATTACCTTAAAGATCTGTTGGACCTAGCAGATCATTAATATTGTAATACCACTTTGGATAATCTTTAAACTGCAGACTCCAAGATGTTTCAGAAAACTCTAAAGTTTGACAACTGAGAAGAGTTTGACTCTGGAGTAGGAATTGAGAACTTTTACACTAACAATAAAAATAGCAATATCTAATATTTACCATCAAGTCCATAGAGCATCATTGTAAATTCTCAATTTACAATGACAATTCTCAAAGACAACTGTTTTACATATGCCCTTGGTCTATTATTAATAGAGCAGAAAATCTTTAAATGAAATTACTTAGACATGTCTGAACTTTGGCACCAAAATGAAAATCTCTTATGAACCCCACCCCCAGGCTAATTGTGTAGAACACTGTATTGAAGATAAAGTTGAATTGTATTCTTCAAATCAACATTTTACTGATGTATCTCTGAAAATTGCCTCTGGACTTTTTGCTCATTTTGTGACTTGTATTTAATTCTATTTTTTTTAAATCATAGATAAATATAGGTGAAGACTAAATTTTTAAAAGCACATTTAAATGCTGTATTTATTTGGCTAAGAAATACTGTCTTGGAACAGAGCCAACTTTTTCTTTAAAGTTGTTTAAGAAGTAGTTGTTTTCTGTTTCTGAGGAATAGTAAATGAACCATGATTAAATCCACAGTTATGGCAATAAAATAGTGCCAAGTTGTCCTAACAGCTATTTTTAACTCTTTCTTTGTTGCACCTTGCAAAAAAATGCATGAGAAAGCATTTAGCAGCCAGAAACTCTGTTATAGTTTTGTTTGCGGGTGAAATATAATAGTGCAGTTAAACACTCACACTCAGCAGACAGTTATAAAACTAACACAAAACATTCTTATAGTTAATGGCTAATAGATCATCACATTACAGCCATGGTTTTTCATAGAGGCTGAAATCATCAGTAGATGAAGATGTTTCATCAAATTATTACAGCCAAATGGAGTTTAAATAACAAGTCATTATTTTTGCATTGCTGCCAAGTAGCAGTTAACTTTGTGTGCTAGACAAAACAGTCTACTGTTACGCTAAATCAAGCTAGTTACTTGAAAGAAATTTTAACATATAATCAAACCATAATAACTCCCCAGTTACTTTTCACAGCAAGTATTAGGGAAACTGCTTTGAAAGTACAAAATTTTTAAGGGAGGGGAAACCACTACAAGAACAATAACAATTACTATATCAAGCAAAGGAGGAAATAAGAAGTTGTGAGTCTTTTTGACTTGCTAATCCAAATGACTTTAATTAATGGAGCTTTAGCCTAAGTTGGAGGTTGGAAAGTGAAGCCTATGGATTTTCCTGTTCAGTTGGATACGGTTTTCTGCAGGTGGCTACCTCTATGTTAATCTAGAGCGGGAACCCCAGTACAGTCAGAAACCTAAAACATCACTGGCTGATTTGTTTGGGAGCCAGACTGGGTCTATTCCATTTAATGAAAAGCATAACTTTCGACTGAGTCATTTGGGTTGGAAGGGACTTCTGGTGAGTCATCTTAACCCTAACACCCTAACCCTGTCTCTTCTATGTACCACAGAACTTTTCTTCTCAAACACAAAGTCCTTCCTTAGCAGCCTAGCATCAGCACAAGCATAATGCTTCTTCCTGTGCTGAAAGAAGAATCTCCATCACCTTGTTTATTCCGTGTTCCTTGACAGTTGCTTAAGAAATTTAATCTTATTCCTTGAAAACTCTTTCAAAAGTCATTTTTCTTTAAAGCTGAAAAGCTATGTTCTGACTGAATTGAGTCATCGGCATTAAACATTTTCTCACCTTTTTGCATTTCTTTTACAATAATCAAAGGAAATCAAAGCACAGCATACTCATTTTTCCACCTTGGAGCTTTAGGTATGTAATAAATGCCATGTGAACTGTGATGCTGTGTAACAGAGTAACAGACTGTTACTGAAGCCATATTTCTAACATAAATATTAGTTATCTAAATCAAAACCTCTTCTACTGAATTTATTACTAACCACCTATGTATGTCTAGTTGGCATCTGCCATCCATTTATCCCTGTCAGTCCTGTCTTATTTTGGAAATATATTGAAGGATCTGTAGACCTTACTCCTTGTTGATGATAACAGATACCATTATACTCCTTCTCCTCCAATGCAGATTCCCAATCAGTACATTTTCCCCAATATTTTAAATTTGGAAATCTTTGAAATACTAGGTAAATTATCTGATGGTATTTTAAACTTAGCTTTTAAGAAAATGCATGCTTTCTAATTATCAACAGGTACCCCTCAGTGGCATAAAGGAAGCTTTGCACCTCACAAGAGATGCGCTATTTTAAACTGGACAAAGTCATGCCATACTGCCGGCTTTTTATAAAATGGAAGGATAGAATGATCACTCCATTTCCGATGAGAACCGTCCTGGGAAAGTACAGTGCATAAGTTAGGAGGGCACTGTGACTCACAGTGGGCAGGCTGGCCATGATGACAGAGGCATGTTTGCCAGGCAGGGTGGGCAGGAGCAATGGTGGCTTGATTAGAACAGACCAAGTCTTACAAGTTTTGGCTGAGAGTTAAGATAGAATGGACTGTAATATAAATTTGGAGAGCAATGTAGATGGGAAGGGACATCTGCCAGGAATCGAGAAAGAAATAAAAGCCCCAGCACTATAAATGATCACTGGTTAAGAACTTTTTTAATGTGATATTTTATGAAAAGATACTTATTAAACTGCAATGCCTATGAAATTTGAAATTATATCAGTCCTATTCTTAAAAAATGTCATTAGAGGATATAAGCACATTGTACCAAAGCCTCAAATTTGTAGATCATTAAAAGTTTCCAGGATACTAAATACTGCCACAGAGTAAGTGAATTTTAATCTAGTCACATGTGGCACCTTCAAAAAGGAAGAGAGACTCCATGGTTCATTTAAACCAGGCTCCTGTTAAATTCCTTTCCATTACGTAATGTCTTTTTTGAACACACTACATGGCTTGAAGTCAGTCCACCTACTAAAATGCTAGAAGGAAGTTGGGATTTTGGCTACTGATGACTATAGTCTCATCTCTTACTCTTTTTTTTTTTTTTTGACTCACAGTATAACTAGACAATATCTCATTCCCTTTGTGACAGCCAAACTCTAGTAAACTTAGTTCCATATTTTGGTGCTGAAAAGGGACTGTCTGCAGCAATAAGTTTGGTCTTCAAGGAAAGTGGTGTATTACTATCCACTTGCCCAATGTTGTGGTTCCCACCACTGGCTCAATACCTTATGCCCTGCCCTTCTTGTTCCCTGCAAGTATAATCTGCTTCAGTTTTAGCAGAAGAAGGGGTTGAAGAAGTTGAAAAAAAATATACTGGTTTTAGAAACAGTTTCTGGAGCCCTGGTTCTGCCACCACCTTATTGTGTGACCAACAGTGACTCATTTAATTTCTCTGAACCTCACTTTCCTCCAACTGTAAAGTGGAGATAATAATGCTACTTATTACTGTCACATTTTTCTGAGTTAAAGAAGTTTTACAAATGAAGGTAATACGGAAATAAGGAATCCAGGCACCACTGAGTCAGAGAAGTGAGAATACATGGGAGATAGCCCTGTGAAATACCCTCAGATACTTTTGAACATGAGCCAGTTTGGAGTGCTATTCCAGTGGTAGAAATTGGAGTTAGGAGAAGTAGGGTTGAGTCAAGCATGATGTGGTTTATTAATCTGCATAATCCTTAAATATGCTTAATAATGTATATGTCAAATAAAAGAATACATGGATGGGCATTTAAGCACGAGTCAGGGTGCAATCATCTAAAAGGATCGATAGAGAAGTATATTCTTTATCTTTGTAATTTCATCAGAGATGTTTAAATAGAACAATCACTTCATCTTTGTTCCTAGAGATATTTTAAGGCAAAGAAAGCAAATAGATAAGTGAATTTCTCAATTAAGTACTAAGGATAATACCCTCTGAAATTCCAAATTAAAAAAAAAACACACCACCTTGAAGCATAGAAGAAATAGAATGATCTAAATTTAAACACACAAAGAAACCCATTTTAAGGAGACCATCCCCTACTTTACAGAAAAACGTGTTTTCTCTCTGACAGTTTGCCTCCAAATGTAGGTTTTTGGTTGTCTGTTGTCTATATCATATTAAAATTTAATCCGTTAGGTAGTTTTCTACATAGGTTTCATTGATCACTTCGTTCTTCAGCCTTTATTTGCTTTTACTCTTTATGCTGGTTTTTGAGATTCAGAATTACTATTTTCTTAAAGGGAGAACTCTGTGTTTGTGTGTGTGTGTGTGTCAGGGCAGGGGAGGAGGTTGGGAGATTATACAGGTAAAATTGACAAATTGACATCCTTTTTATTTCCTGAGCTAGGATTTCTAGATCTATGTCCCCAACAGAACTCTGAAAAATGTGAAGGAATGCTCAGTGGTTTCTGTCCATTTCCAATAGCATAATTGAGTCATAATAAGTTAGATTTGGAGGGAACATAGAAAGCATTGAATATGACCCTTCCTTTTTTTTTTAAAACAAATGAGGCACACAATGCCCAGGAATACTCATGTTCTCACCAAGATCACAAACCCAGTGAGAGGCAGAACTGGGACTTGGAGCTACAGCCTCCTCACTGCCTGCCCTGCCCTTCCATTTTCCACTCCTTCCTTGCTCCATGAGCTTGCCACCATTCCAGCTGTGCCCTGTGTTGGAGTAACTAGAAAACCAAATAATTTGCTCATGTCTTTACTGTCTCTACCAACAACTAAAGTTCAATTGTTTTCTTCCCCTCTTGATATTTTTTTTCTTACAGCAAAAGAGCTGTGTCTGAACATCAGCTCCTCCATGACAAGGGAAAGTCCATTCAAGATTTGCGGCGACGATTCTTTCTTCACCATCTGATTGCAGAAATCCACACAGCTGAAATCAGAGCTACCTCGGAGGTCTCCCCGAACTCCAAGCCCGCTCCCAACACAAAGAACCATGCTGCCCGATTTGGCTCTGATGATGAGGGCAGATACCTAACTCAGGAAACCAACAAGGTGGACACATTCAAAGAGCAGCCACTGAAGACTCCCGGGAAGAAGAAGAAAGGCAAACCTGGGAAGCGCAAGGAACAGGACAAGAAAAAACGGCGAACTCGATCTGCCTGGTTAAACTCTGGAGCAGCTGGGAGTGAGCTAGAAGGGGACCACAGGTCTGACATCTCCACAACATCGCTGGAGCTAAATTTACGGTGACAGGCTTCTCTGCCCCACAGCCTCCCCTTGGTGCTCTTGGCTGACTCTTGCCTCCCTTCTGCCTTGGCTTGGGACAAACCTAGATTTTTCCCCTTTTCACTCTCTGTATCAAATTCTCTTTAGTGTAAAAGCTTACTAAACCAAGATGACCCAGAATATTGTCTTCCTTAAAGCAGTGC